>RXON01002809.1:0-40079 GCA_009667805.1 Leptobrachium leishanense | reverse complement strand
ACCACAAGGCAGTGCTGCTAGGTTTAGAAAAAGGTTCTCCTCTACCGGCACTGCCACCTAGCAGTGCTAGCACTACTAGGGAATCTACTTCTACTCCCACCACCAGTGCCACACACACCACCACTTCTGCAGCAGCTGGTAAAAGTCTGAGCAAACAGCCATCCTCCACACAGCCCACTATGGAGCAATTTGGTGGGTTTCAGCCCAGGGGAATATCGAAGCAGCAGACCCGAAAAATCACCAAACTCATTGCAGAGTTAATAACTGTTGCGGGTGCTTCTTTTAATTTGATAGGCTGTGATTCTTTCAAGCGCCTCATGCAGGCTCTCTCCCCCAATATAAAGTGCCTTCATGCACTACATTTAGTTGATCTGTAGTGCCCGCTATGTACCGGTCCTACGTTGGAGTTTTGAAGGAGGAGCTGGGAAAGGCTGCTGGACGATCAGTGCACTTCACCACAGATATATGGACTGCTCCAAATAGCCAGCATGCCTTTCTGTCCTTGACTGGACATTGGTGGCAGTCGCAGCCCAATGTGCCTGAGCAAAAGCAGCCAGCAGCAACAAGTTCAGGGGCAAAAAAAAAAGTGCTGGGCCTTGTGCCGATGATACAGAAAAGAAGACAGCATTACATTCCTTCCTCCTCCACGCTGAGGTTATGGATCAGCAGCACACCGCAGAGAACATCTTACATGCACTGAAGAACATGATGGCACAGTGGCCAGGGGAGAAGTCTGGTACACAAGCTCAAATGGGTTTTGTAGTAACCGATGGTGGAAGCAACATGATAAGGGCTCTCCGGGAAGGAAGATTTGTGGGTGTGCGGTGCGCAGCTCACATCCTGCATCTAGTCGGGACGAAAGCACTCGATGAGAGTATTAGTGGAGGAAGGTTGGGGGCACTTGTTGAATCGTGCAGAAAAATTGCTGGTCATTTCTACCACAGCACAAGAGCTAGCCAGCTCCTTAGGCAGGAGCAGAAAAGGGCAGGACTCCCAGAACACCGATTAAAACAAGATGTGGCAACAAGGTGGAACTCCACATTAAACATGCTGGAAAGGATTCTCGAACAGCAAAAAGCAATCCACGCAATGGCGTACAAACATTCCATTGGCATTAGCAGCCCACTAGGCAGGGATGACTGGGCCGTGATGGAACAGGCAGTGGAAGTCCTGAAGTCTTTCCGATTAGCTACAGAACACTTGAGCAGAGCGAATGCTAGCTTGTCTGAAATCATAACCGTGTTCTACCAACTTCGTGACTCTATGGGTGACTTTCTGTCCAACAGAGAAGAGTTGCCTGGCGGTAAACCTCCATATGCCGATGTCACTGTCCTTCTGACCAGACTCTATGAACAGCTGGAGTACCGAATAAGACAGCACATTGCCCCTTGTCCTGAGTATATGCTGGCCACAATTTGCAACCCTACTTTTATAGGAAAGTCTGCACTTCGTGACGATTCCCTTTTATTTTGGCAGTAAACACTCATAGATAAGATACGGGACAGGGAGCGTAAAAACCGTGCACAGTTCCAGAGGGAAGAGGAGACAGAGGAGGAGACGTTGGAGGAGTCTGTCGTTGAGGATGATGACAGTGACACTCTCAGATGTGAGAGGACCAGTGCTGCTGCTCAGAGCAGCGTTCCCAGACCTGTATTTTTTACAAAAATGTAAACGAGTTATGGGTCAGGATACGGACCTAACAAAAACCCGCCAATTGAAAATGCTAAGACATTTGTTATGGCATACCTTGCTGAGGCTCCTTTGGAACCCAATACAGACCCTTTTCAATTTTGGGAGAACAAGAGAGGTGTGTGGCCTACGTTTGCAGAGGTAGCCATGGAGCTCCTTTCTTGTCCACCAACAACTGTACAAAGTGAGCAGATTTTCTCCATTACGGGGAATATTCTGTGCCCTCAGCGCTCCCAATTATCACCCCAGCTGTTAGAGCAAATGACATTTTTGAAGGTGAACTTGCCAAAGCTGGGATACCCGGCCCTAGGTTTTGATTCAATCTAGAAATGCAAGCACACAAGTTTAGTTAGTAGAAGTTCATAAATCCCTGTTGTTTTTTTTTTTGTCTTTTTTTATGTTTTAAAGATAGATAGATTAAGATTTTTAAAAGTTTGTATTGATGAAGAGTAGGCCCACACTATAAACACCACTCAGCTTATGCCGAAACCTTCACCCTTAGGCACCCAGGTGAGTGGCTCAATATATTTATTATTTACCTTATGCCGAAACCATCATTCAAAATAATAATTTCTGCTTATTAATCTGGAATACCTCTTCCTTTCACAGTTTTGAAAAAATAGTTACCAGTGCCACTGCACCTTGAAATGGGTGAAGAAGATGGAAGATTTAGTTATGAGCTTTGCAGACTGCATATGTAAAAATTTAAGCTGAATTAAATTTACAATAAATAGACAATAATATATTTACAATCAATATTTAATTGGGTTTAATATATTACAATAAATAACAATAATATATTATATTTACAATATATAAATAATTTAATCAGAATGAATTTAATATATTCTATTTTTTTTTAAAAAAATGTATTTACCATAAAGGATACATTTGTTTTTTTCTTGTTTTCAAGTATGTCCTGGGACTTTTACAAATATATATAATTGAACCTAAATAATTAAAATATAGACAGTGCAGTAATACAAGGTATTTCTGGACGCAGACGCCAGCTGGTTCACAGCCTGGGTCAGCTTCCTGATCTCCATTCTCCTGCCCAAGCCGTTGTGTCTGAAAAAACAGCCTCTCCAAGGTATCCTGGTGGATTGGACATGGCTGTTCAACTGTAAAAGGAGACAAGAAACAAGCAAAGTTTATAATTCTGTAACATCTGTGCGATTGATTTAGGATTGTGTTCTTCCTACAGTGTGACTGTGCGGCACGCATACTTACATGGAGGACTGACAGCGGGTGATGGTACTCTTCCACAGGATGCCACCAATGGGTTACGGACTACTGTTGTTAAAGACAAAAGTACAATACTTTGCAGATGGATAAAGGTTTGTTCTCTCCCCCTCCCTCCCTCCCTCTACCTCCTCTCCCTCATTCTTTATCCCTTGTGTGTTTGTTTTGTAGATACTCACTAGAAAGGGCCCCAGACGTGCTACCTTGGAGCTGATCCCTCTGGTGATGCATCCGTAAAATAGGAATGTGAAGGAAAAGGTAAGTCTCAAGTGTTGTGAAAAAGACCAATTTGTTTTCAGACATAAGGGGTTATTCAGAGTCAAACTGACCCTGAAATTGCATGCAGATCAGTGAATTTTGCTATACGGTGCAATTGTGGCATGGCCAATCAGTGGGATTTCTGTACTCTTTGAATTGACCAACAGTGATTACAATTTATGTAACGATCTATTTCTTTTCATTTAACTCACCAGCTCTCTGCTGTCTGCTGTGCTCAGAGTCCGTATCCTGACCCGTCGTGACATCCAAGAGGTGATCCACAAGATGCCTCTCCCACCGGCTCAGTTCCCCATGTCGCCTTGCGTTTGCAGTCATAATAGCTAAAGAACAAAACAATTATTAGTTAAAAAGTTATTTTCTAAAAAATTGCATTTATTCATTGTCAGGTCAGTGAACAATTTTCTCAGGTTACAAGAAGTTAGAACTGATTGCAGCAAATTATGTGACTACGAGACAAATGTTATGTGATTTATGACAACATATGTAAACAATTGAAGTATTTACAGTTCTGATTTATTTATATAGTGTTTTATTTTACTATATTTTGTGCTACAAGAAATAAATAGTTTTGTTAACAATTTCTATCATGTGTCTCCTCTCCGCTCATTAGCATTTATTGACAATGACTATACTGTGTTTGTTTAGTCAGGTGTGCTACCTATTCATGATTAGGGATGGGCTGCTGGTTTAAATCAGTTCGAAGTTGATTCGAACATCGGCAGTTGGAAAGTTCAAACTGCAAACTTTTTGGGTCATTTGAAAAAAGTTCGACCAAAATGAATTTTTTTAAAAAATAAATAAAATAAAAACAAAGTAATATAAAGACACCCTTACCTGCAGAATATTATAAGCAACGGTTTGGTATATATTGCATTAAAACGTGAATATTTTTAACAATGAACCCTATGGGGCTAAAACATTTTCCACACCTTGTTGCTAAAACCTTTCCCACACCTTTTTTAATATTTCAAATGAACTATCAAATGGATATCCACTTGATAGTTCATTTCAAATTCGATAGTTGGTCATTATACAAATAGGTGCACATTTTTTAAAAAAATCCTTTTTTTTTTTCTTCATTTCCTGTTCCCCAGGGCAGTACCCGGACCCCCATACACCTTATTTTTTATAGCCAATATCTTGCACATATGCCCTCTCGAAGGGCACTTTAATTTTCAAACTTTTTGAGCCCCATAGACTTGCATTGTGTTCTAATCATGTTCAAATTCAAAAGTTCAAATGCGAGCCTAACACGGGGGTGTTCGGCCCATTACTATTCATGATGTATAAAAAAATTGTAATTTACTTACCGGTGACGAATGCATTCAATGGTCCGATGGGTTTGCTGGACCGTGTAAAAAACTGTAAACAGCATCCCTCACCCGTCCCCATGCAGCCCCCTTCATGGCCTTGTTACTCTTAGATGAGAAGTTTTTTCTTTTTGGACACCACCGCCGCCACCAGAGCATTGTTCTCATCTGTGGTAAACCTTGGCCCCCTTTTCTGCACAGGCTGGAGTACATGTGAGGACAGGGTGGAGGAGGAACTGCCCTCCCTTCTCCTCCCACCCCTCTCCCTCACATCATCCACATCACGCCACCTCTCGCTTCGTTCCCGCCTCCCTCCCCCCCTAACACCACTCACATGCCCAAGCCCCCACCCCTCACACCACCCTCACCACTCACACGCCCCAAACCCCTCACACCCCCCTCACCAATCACAAGCCCCTCACACACCCCTCACACAATGAGGTCTTGGGACTGTCGGCAGCTGCCGTTCCCCCACGCTGTTGTCTTCCTGCAAAGACATGACCATGTTGGCGGGCAGCGTCTTAGCAGGCAGCGGTGGGAGAGAGCTCATAGCTGGGAGGAGGTGTTGCGTGAAGCCGCGCACAGGGGCAAATAAACTAGACCTGAGCCGCACTGAGAATCTTTGGGTTGTGTCGGAGAAGACTTCACGCAGTGCTGCCATCAATATTTTTTGATAAATTCTTGATTATACAATGAATGTGACTGTGGACAAAAATCCATGTTGTGACATTGCCTAAGCTTATCAAAACCATGCCACGGTAATGAAATCTCAAGGCAGTACAAGGTTGTGTTAAAGTGTGTGACATTTTATGGCCAAGCAGGCAGTGTAGAATGTTCAGTCACATTCATGGCCACAAATATGTTGACAAATTTATGACAAAGGGTCCATTGAAATGTTAATAAATTTATGTATATATAATTTTAACAGTGAGGAAACCAAGTAATACATATTAAGTAAGGAAATGCAACGCACACAAACACAGGAAAATAGTGAAAAAAATAGAAACTTTACTTATAAAAAATGCCACATGGCAAACTGCCCAACTGGGACAAACAAACAAACATAGGGGAGGAGGAGGCTGGTCTCTCTAGAGGTGATCCAGGATATCCACGGCATTGTCTATATGCTCCCATACCTCCTGGAGCAACTCCTGGATGGCGTGGATTTTGTTGCCAGCCAGGCGCAGCTCCCCAATGGCCATCCTGACGCTGGACCTGTTCGGTCTGGCTTCTCCTGCTATATATCCAATAAATGAAAGAAGGAAAATACAGTAAGTAAAACAGGTTTCTATTTTTGACTGAAAGTCATTAAAAAATATAACAGTATATACCCAAGCTGGCGGGCTCCCTAGGCTCCGACTCCCCGTCCTCCTCCTCCTCCCCTACAACCACTGTCAGCACCTTTTCTGGTGCTATATCTAAGAAATTAAAGAAATAAAAAAATACAGTAAACAACAAAACTGGTTTGTTTTTGACCAAAAGTCGTTGCAAAATACAACAGTAAAAAACCTGAACTGGCGGCCTCCTGCGGCTCTGGCTCCCTCTCATCGCCGACGCCATACTCCTCCTGCTCCTCCTGCACCTTTTGTGCTATATATATAAAAAAAATGAAAATTCAAAATACAGTAAACAAAAAAGGTTTCTGTTTTTGACCAAAAGCCGTTGCAAAACAAAAACAGTATATACCAGAGCTGGTGTTCGCCAGTGGCTCCCTCTCCTCCTCCACTGGTGCACTGGAGGTGCTGGTTCCCGCCAGCACCGGGGCATGAGATGCCTTGCTGTTTTCTGCCAAATCCAAAAAATAAGACGTAAATAATGCAGACTGGAAAAAATGGTATATCTATACACTATATTGCCGAAAGTATTGCGACACGCCTCCACTACCCCACTACCAGCTTGAAACAGTATATACCAGAGCTGGTGGTTGCCCGTGTGTCCCCCTCCTCCTCCATTGTGCCAGGCTGTGGGGCACTAGAGGTGCTGGTCCCCGGCATCCCTGCCGGTGCCGGGGCATGAGACGCCTTGCTGTTTTCTGCCAAATCCCAAAAAAAACACGTAAATAATGCAGACTGGAAAAAAAAGGCATATCTATACACTATATTGCCAAACGTATTGCGACACCCCTCCACTACCAGCTTGACCCACCACTACTACTCCTATCTCATAGTTCTAAAGTCACAAAATAATTTATTTACCCTGCACATAGACATATATTACCGTTCAATTATAAAAAAAATCATAAGTAAACATTACGTATTCAATAAAAACTATTTGTTTGCATACAAAACGCAATTGTGCCGATTGCTTTTAGTTATTTCAAAGATGGCCTTGGCCTCAGTTTCTGCTAATAAAACTGCTGCTGCAATATCTGCAATCGGTCATTTTGTTTTGAAATTTGCATCCAAAGCGTTCAATGACACTGCTGCAGCAAACTGAATTGCTGCGAAGCATCAATTCAGCAGCTGCTGAGGTATTAATTGAACGCGGCTCTGTTTGGATGCACTTTCAGAAGAACTACATGTCCCATCCTACCACTTACTTAGCAGAGGCTCAGAGATTTTTTTTGATGCGCAGGTGGGAGCCAATATTGGGCAAGCTGCGGCTCGTATGCATCACTCAGTCACAACACAACAACCCCCCCAACACACTACAGTACACAGCACTGGCGGAACTACCGCCATAGCGACCAACGCAGGTGCTATGAGGCCCACAGCCGAGTGGGGCCCAGTGAGGATAAGTCACAACAACCAGGAGGCAGCCGGTGCCTTTGGGATAAATTGATATGGGGGGATGAATTGATATTGGGGGGATAAATTGATTTGATATTGGGGATGGGGGTATTGATATTGGTGAGAAATAAATTGATATTTCTCTGTTTTACCAGGAAGGATACATTGAGATTTCTCTGGTTTTCATTTCAAAGAAGGATACTGTCATGGAACTGACGTAGCGCTCCACGCTTCAAACCCCAAGACTTTTATTTCCCATGGCGAAAACCCCCAAAGTATAGACATTTGCCTTGGGAAAGACTTTATATTCAATTACATTGAGTGGTGTGATTTTAAATATATTGTACATTGCTTGGTTTTAGTTTAAATTAGTTTAGTGTAACTAAATTGCTTAGCTTTAGTTTTAAATATATACGTTACGTTATTTCTTTAGGTAAAATTTGATTTTTTTTAAAGATACAAGCAACCTGGCTGCGAGTGCGACTATTGTCAAATGCTTTCTTTCGTATAGGATGAGAAATAGGTTTGAGACGAGTAATTAATTTGTGGATTATGGTAAAGGGATTTCTTATTTTCTTTGTCTATCTGTTATCTGTTTACATGTCTAAGGTTGTGTGAGTCACCATTGTCTACTAGTCTCAGCCACACACTGAGAAAGTCACTGACCCGAGCGTCTACGGGTTAACTGGTTTCAGGCAGCCATGACCAATTCTGCCTTAAGAGTAGGACAAGAAAGAAAGAACTTATATAATTTACTCTATTATCACAACTGAGGGACGTCTGTCTTACCTTACAGACCGTTCAACAGTGAATCTTAATACTCTAATATTCTTATACTCTATACATTTTATGAGAGTTAACGCAAGGTGTGATCAATTGGACATATAATGTCCCTTCTATGAGTGTGGTCCCTGACCTACTCCTTCTTTAAATAAATGGCCCCTGGCAACGTTTCTTTTAATTGTATCCCTGATACACTATAGGACATGGACAACTAATTTTAGTTCGAGATAAACGTTGTCATTGCCCTCGTCCAGACAAGACAATATACTCACCAGGACGAGGGTGACCGTTCATCTCAGCAGTGCCTCCAGATTGAAGAGAATAAATCGCCTCCAATTGTCCGTCCTTTAACCCCTAAGACCCTGTCTTAGGCACACCTTGAGTTAACTCTCCTTCTGCGCAGGGAGAGAGAAATCCGTCAAAGAAAACACACGAGGCATGTATCTTAGTCTGGCACTTCTCTCTGCAGTTTTACTGTTTTTGACACACATTTTATGCTTGTAACAAAACGTTGTCTCTTTATGTCTTTGGTTAACATTTCAAAACTTAGCATAGTTCATTGGCCAGTTTCAATACAGGTCTGGTGACACATTTCTGGACAGTCCCGTGGCCCGAGACATGTGATTTCTTGCAAACTGCTAGCCATCAGCACTTTGTCATTTCAGAGAAATGGAAACTTATTGAGAAGTGAAACTTAATCCTATAATGCTGTTGATTATCAACTTATCTTAAAACTATTTCTTGTATTTAAACCTTAATTTATCTATTAATATTATAATTCATGGGGTGTTATTTAACTATTTATAGGGTCCTTCTTATAGGTTAGCAGATGGTGGTCTGAGGATTCCTTTTCCTTCAGGATGGATGGCAAGAAATGAACTTTGGCCTGTGCTACAATCCGAAAATATCGGCAAGGATCCGTAAGGTTTACGACAGGCCGTAATGATGGACATCAACGCGCATGCGCGACCTGCGGACTAACGAACGAACCGGTCCAATATGAAAATTAAATGCATTTTGAAGCCTTATTTATTATATGACCCAGACATGTTATATATCGTTCTTTCCGGCAGACTGGGCAGATTCATAATATATCATTATTATATGTATGCATCATGTCCTGTCTGTATATTATAACAAAAAATGCCATAAAATTTGAATTTTCAATAATTTACAAGGTGTAAAGTGTTTTTTTCACATTTTAACATGCGAGCGTTTGCGGTTATATTTTAAATGAGTTGCGTTGTTAAAAAATTAACACATTCATCTTCATACATCAAATATCACAATTTTCACGAATACGTAAAATCACAAAAAAGAAGAGCTATGGCAAAAATGCATGTATGAGTCTTGAAAACGCAAAGCTATTCACATTGCATGAAAAAAGGACTAGATCAATCAACGTATTTTTGTGCACATTAGCACATGCAAGCACATTATTATTATACAGGATTTATATAGCGCCAACAGTTTACGCAGCGCTTTACAATATAACATAACACTTACGTTTGGCTATGACATGCCGGATGTGCCTCAATTGCTTCTCCTCACACATCTTAAGGTCAGACCAGCGCTTCCGCAGCTGGTCGTTACTTCGGTCCTTATCAAACATTTCCAGGAGGGTGGTGCGGACCTTTGCAAGGATACGGTCCTTGCGGACATTGTTCTTCCTGCCGTAAGGGCCCTTACGGCAGTCATAGTCACGCTTCTCGAAGATGCGAACCAGCTCCACCATCTCCTCAAATGCCATGTTGCTGGCCCACTTCTTCCTGGGTGTCTCTGGGGTGGAAGGGGATGACGTGTCCGAATAGGACTCTCTTTGAGTTTGAGCCATGATGGGATGGTTTTTTTTTTGGTCTGTCCAAAAAATTCTCAAACTCTATAATGACTCCGTAAAGTTTACGACAGGCCGTAATGGAGACAGACATATGCGCGCATGCGCGAACCGCGGACGTAAATGATCCGGCTACAACAGAATTATCGTATCGACAGAATTATCGTATCAACAGAAATATCGGATCATTGGAAATAACATATAGGCAGTCAGATTTTCTAACGGTCAGGATCAGGACGCTGGACAGCAACAGTGCTATCCAGCGTGCTGATGGTTAGAAAATTGTAATGTATATACGTTTTACGGCTGCACAGACTTACTCTATCCAAAGTTCCAATGTGAAACATCGGGACTTTGGATAGATTTCGGACTTTGGACTGAGGGACTTTGAAACATCGGGACTTTGGACTGAGGGAAGTGCTCATGCCACTGTACAGAGCACTGGTGAGACCTCACTTGGAGTACTGTGTGCAGTACTGGAGACCATATCTCCAGAAGGATATAGACATCTTAGAGAGAATTCAGAGAAGGGCTACTAAAATGGTGTACGGCTTGAAGGAGAAAAGTTACCAGGAAAGGCTTAATGATCTTAACATGTACAGCTTGGAAAAAAGACGAGACAGAGGAGATATGATAGAAACATTTAAATACGTAAAGGGAATCCACAAGGTAGAGGAAGGGAGTATATTTAAAAGGAAACAAAGTAGCAAAACAAGAGGACATATAGGGTTATCCAAAGAGATTCGAAAAGTCACTGCATGTTCGGTGACTTTTCGTTCTCCTCAATTCGGCGTGATATGGCGAACTCAATTCGGCGACCCTGCGGTGTATTCTGCAAGCACCACAGGCTCGCCGAATTGCGTCGAACAGGAGGCGATGGAAGCTGCCGAACAACCTGCTGAACAGGACGGCAAACGAAACGCAGCCGTACAACATACTGTCACGGTTCCCGGATCCCACCACGCAGTACTTAACCCCCAACACTCCACAAAACCCAGAAGCTACCAACAGTGTAGCTGTGAATGATCCCTATCTGTCTGGTCCTTAGAATTGGCCAGGTAAACTAGCTAGACAGAAAAGGGTTAACAATACGGAGAGGAGTCAGCCGAGCCAGAATCAGGAATACAGAGTTCAGAATGGTCAAATGGAATAGCCGGGTCGGTATCAGAGCAGTAGCGTAGTACAAGTAAATAGTCTAGGGCAACAGAAGGCAGAATGGTCAGAACACAAGCAGAGGTCAATAACAGGTTAAATCAATATAGCAGACAGGTACAAGGAGCTCAGGTATGGATAACCACGATCTGGCAACTTCTGAAACTAACTGAGGGTTTTTTAAAGACCTTCACCAGACCACGCCCCCACTCAAGCCACACCTCATGCAATCACCTCCCTGCCTGTCTCCATTTAAACCAGGCAGTGGTCAGCGAGCAGCATCAGACTTGCTGTCCTCAAGCACACAGGTAGGGCTGGAAGCCCCAACGTTACAGTACCCCCCTCTCCACGGAGGCCACGGACGACCAACAGGACGAGCTGCAATACGACCACCAGGACGATCGGGGTGCGAGGCATGGAACGCCCTGACCAACCTAGAGGCAGACATGTCGGAAGCTGGAATCCAGGACCGGTCTTCCGGGCCATAGCCCACCCAATCGACCAAGTACTGCAGAACACCCCTGCACAGCCTAGAATCCAAAACCCTCCTAACCTCATACTCCGATTCACACATCAACCTGAACAGGTGGAGGAGGAGGAATGACCCACGTGTATCTGTTACACAACAAAGGTTTCAGTAGGGAGGTGTGAAAGACGTTGTGCAAGCGAAGATGTGTAGGAAGGGCAAGAGCATAAGCCACAGGGTTAACGCGGCGAATGATCTTATATGGACCGATAAACCGAGGTGCCATTTTCATAGAAGGCACCCGTAACTTTACGTTCCTAGTAGACAACCAAACTCTATCCCACGTTATAGGAGGGAGCTTGTAACCTATGCCTGTCAGCCTTGTGTTTCTGGACAGCAACATTTCGCTCCATATTTACGCGAATCTGTCTCCAAATCTCTTGTAGTTGAGTGAGATGGTCATCGAGAGCTGGGATGGCCTGTTCATTAAACTGAAGCGGTAGAGCCGGAGGGAAAAAACCATAGATAGCAGAAAAAGGAGAGTGGCCAGTGGTCTCATTAACGGCGTTATTACGTGCATACTCAGCCCAGGGCAACAACTCCGACCAATTGTCTTGTTGTTGTGTGGTAAAGCAACGTATGTACTGCTCGAGACCCTGATTTGCCCTCTCTGCTGCCCCATTGGTTTGTGGATGGTATGCTGAAGAGAAGGCCAATCGCACCCCCATCTCCGCACAGAAAACCCTCCCGAAACGAGAGACGAACTGAGCTCCTCTGTCAGAGACTATTTCAGACGGAACCCCATGTATTCGTACAATCTCTCTAGCAAAGACAACCGCCAGTTCTTTGGCTGTAGGAAGCTTAGGTAAAGGGACAAAATGAGCCATTTTGGAGAAGCGGTCTACAATTGTCAGAACCACAGTATGACCTTTGGACTTCGGCAAGTCCACAATAAAATCCATAGATAGATGAGACCAAGGCCTCTTAGGCGTGGGTAAAGGCTGCAATAGACCGACAAGCAAGGTTTTACTGGTTTTGCTTCTGGCACAGATTTGACAAGCCAAAACAAACAGGCGTATGTCCTGTCGCATGGTGGGCCACCAGAACTGTCTGGAGATACTGGTAAGAGTCTTAGTAATACCAGGATGACCTGCTGGTTTAGAATCATGAAACATTATGAGTAATTCTTGTCTTTCCTTTTCAGGTACAAACAACATATCTGGAGGCTTGTCAGGTGGAGCCCCCACTTGAGCTGCCTGGAGGCGTTCCAGGAAAGGCGAGGAGACAGACAAGACTGTGGAAGCCACAATACGTTCAGGAGGAACTATAGGATTGTGGTCTTGGGTCATATTGACGAGATAAGGCATCAGCCTTTACATTGCGGTCACCTGGTCTGTAAGTCAATACAAAATTAAACCGAGACAGTAGCAATGACCACCTGGCCTGTCTCGAGTTTAAACGTTTAGCATCCCCGATGTACGTAAGGTTCTTATGATCAGTGATTATCAATAAAGGATCAAGAGTACCTTCCAACAAATGTCTCCACTCTGATAGGGCAGACACAATAGCAAGCAATTCTCTGTTGCCAATATCATAATTGCGTTCTGCTGGTGATAATTTTCTTGAAAAGAACCCACAAGGATGTAGTGGTTTCCCTGGAGATTCTCTTTGAGACAGGACAGCCCCAATGCCTATCTCAGAAGCATCAACCTCAAGAATAAACGGAATCCTGGGATCAGGATGCCGTAACACGGGAGCGGAAGTAAAAGCCTGTTTGAGGGCTTCGAATGCTTGTTTAGATTGAGAAGACCAGATCTGGTACTTCAGACCTTTACGTGTCATATTAATGATAGGAGAGGCTATAGCGGAATAATTCTTGATAAATCTCCTATCATACTTAGAAAACCCCAGAAACCTCTGTATGGCTTTGAGACCTTGAGGAAGAGGCCATTCTGAGATGGCCGTGAGTTTAGAAGGATCCATCTCAAAACCTCTGGAGTGATAATGTACCCAAGGAATTTCACAGTGGTAATGTCGAATAAACACTTCTCTAGTTTGCAATAAAGACCATTGTCCAGTAATTTAGCTAATACCTGTCTGACATGTGCATGGTGGGTTTTCAGATCGGGAGAGTAAATCAATATATCGTCTAGGTATACTATAACAAGGTTTGCAAGAAATCTCTGAGCACATCGTTAATAAAATCCTGGAATACCGCTGGAGCATTACAAAGACAAAAGGCATGACCAAGTATTCATAATGCCCACTCCTGGTGTTAAATGCTGTTTCCACTCATGCCCCTCTTTTATGCGTATCAAATTGTAAGCTCCTCTTAAATCAAGTTTAGTGTATACTGCTGAACTCCTTAACCTGTCGAACAGTTCCGATATGAGAGGGATAGGGTACACGTTCTTAATGGTGATCTTGTTAAGCCCCCTATAATCAATACACGGGCGTAAATCTCCTTTTTTCGACACAAAAAAGAATCCAGCCCCTGCTGGAGAAGAGGAACGTCGGATAAAACCTCTCTCCAAATTCTCCTTGATGTACTCCTCCATAATTTGGTTCTCCTTTATGGAAAGAGGATATACTTTGCCTCGAGGAGGCATGGTACCCGGATGAATATCAATAGCACAATCATATGGTCTATGTGGGGGTAGTTTCTCTGCCTCTCTCTTATCAAATACAGCCCTGAGATCCGCATACTGTTCAGGAACTTCAGTAGACAATGGAGGGGCTGTGGGTGTGTTCAGGGCACCGACATGCTGAATGGGTATTAAACAAGTCTCAAAACATGCAGAACTCCAAGACAGTATCTCTCCTTTAACCCAATCAATAACGGGATTGTGTTCCACTAACCAGGGGAAACCAAGTACAACAGGATTGGAAGGTGAGTGGATAACTTGGAATATGATCTTTTCTTTATGCAAGAGACCAGTAGTAAGAACTACTGTAACCGTATCGTGGGTAATCCTAGGGCAGGATAACGGCCTGCCATCTATGGCTTCAACGGCTAAGGGTGTCTCTCTTACAACCAGAGGTAGAGAAATGGAAGAAGCGTAGTTAACATCAATAAAGTTACCAGCAGCCCCAGAATCCACAAAAGCGGTATTATGTGTGGTCTTGGTCTCCCAAGCCAAGGATACTGGTAACATAAGTTTGGTGTCTTTGATAGGAGACATGCATGTCACACCCAAGGCCTGTCTCCTCAGCTGCCTTAGGTGCGGTAGTTTTCCGGCTTATCATGTATCTTGGGGCGAGTAGGACATTGAAATCGTACATGTCCCTCCAAACCACAATACAGGCACAATCCCTCACGAAAACGCCTTGTTCTCTCCTCCTCTGTAAGCCTGGTACGGCCTAGTTGCATAGGCTCTGAGGGAGGAGATAACTCTCTAGGTGGTGCTTGAAAGACAGGGGCCAACCTAGGTAACGGTCTCTTGGGTCTCTCTCTTGGAGTCCTTCTATCCCTTATCTGATTATCCAGATCTATACAGTAATCAATGAGTTCACACAATACCTCAGGTAGTTTACGTGGAGCTAATTCATGCATCAACGACTCTGATAACCCCTCCATAAAAGCCAGAACCAGTGTCTCATTTGTCCAGTTCACATCAGAAATTAAGGTTTTAAATTCTATGGCATAATCAGACACAGTCCTGTTCCCTTGACGTATGCGGAACAAGGATTTGCCGGCTATCGTGGCCTTTCTGGTAGGATTAAATGTACGTTGTAACTCGGCTATGAATTCTTTATAATCCCGTACAATAGGTCTCTCTGCCTCCCATAAAGGAGTCGCCCATGTCAACGCTCTGCCGGACAGATGGTTAATAATAAACCCCACTTTGGCAATGTCAGAGAAAAACATTTGTGGATTTTATTTAAAATGGATATCCACATGGACCAAAAATCCCCGGCACTCAGAGGGAGTACCGTCAAACCTCATAGGAGCGGTCATGTGTACCTGGGATGTCTGAACGACAGGGGGCACAGGTATAGCAGGCGGGGGTGTAACCCCAACTGGTTCCAGGTGTGCAGTATGATTCAGGATAGTTTGTAAGGCAATGGCAAACTGATCCATCCTATGATCCTGCTCATCCTGTCTGGATACAAAGGTAGCCAAGTGCTGTGTTAAATCTGCGGGATCCATATTGGCCAGATCGTAATGTCACGGTTCCCGGATCCCACCACGCAGTACTTAACCCCCAACACTCCACAAAACCAGAAGCTACCAACAGTGTAGCTGTGAATGATCCCTATCTGTCTGGTCCTTAGAATTGGCCAGGTAAACTAGCTAGACAGAAAAGGGTTAACAATACGGAGAGGAGTCAGCCGAGCCAGAATCAGGAATACAGAGTTCAGAATGGTCAAATGGAATAGCCGGGTCGGTATCAGAGCAGTAGCGTAGTACAAGTAAATAGTCTAGGGCAACAGAAGGCAGAATGGTCAGAACACAAGCAGAGGTCAATAACAGGTTAAATCAATATAGCAGACAGGTACAAGGAGCTCAGGTATGGATAACCACGATCTGGCAACTTCTGAAACTAACTGAGGGTTTTTTTAAAGACCTTCACCAGACCACGCCCCCACTCAAGCCACACCTCATGCAATCACCTCCCTGCCTGTCTCCATTTAAACCGGGCAGTGGTCAGCGAGCAGCATCAGACTTGCTGTCCTCAAGCAAACAGGTAGGGCTGGAAGCCCCCAACGTTACACATACTTGTCGACAAGTAGCCGAACATTGCTAAAACTTGTCGACAAGTAGCCGAACATCGCGAAAACTTGTCGACAAGTAGCCGAACATCGCGCAAACTTGTCGACAAGTAGCCGAACATCGTGAAAACATGCCGCCAAGTAGCCGAACGGCTCCGGAAAAACCCGACATGCCGTCGAAAAGAAACCGAAAAACCGCCGAAAGGACGCCGAATGAATTTAAAAAAAATTAATGTAGCCAACATCAATTCCCTAATTAACCAAAAAAAGTATCAAGTCCTGCAATCAGTGCACCTGCGGATTCCAGAAAAAAAAAAAAGGCCTTAAATACACATGCACCAGATCTGACAGGTCACAACTCAGAACCTGCGAGAGAGTGAGCTACTCATTTAGAAATATTATGCAAAGAAATACAGCAGCATGGCCGACAAGAGCAAGCGGAAGGCGAGCCAGGGGGATAGCGGTGCCAGGAAGAAGCACAAAGAGTCCTTCACATCGGAGGAGAATGAGGCATTAGTGGAGAAGGTGCTCCACTACTATAATGGGTTATTCGGGGCTGCGGCAAAGAAGACCAGCCAGGGCAAGAAGGCTGAGATGTGGGAGAAGATCACAGACGCAGTGAACGCGGTTGGTGGGAATGGAAGGACCGTGGAGCTGGTGAAGAAGCGGTAAGTAGAATAGCATAAACCTGACATACACATAGCACACATAAAATACATTAGCCAACATATGTCCACACATGGTGCAGCATAATGTGTTATTTGTTAGTTCATACAAATGTGCTTTTAAAACACTCAAGCAGGCTTTAACTTACATATTTGCCCATGTAGAAATCAGGTGTCAACTTGTTCACACGTTTAAATTCCATGGGCTGTGCAGTGTTAATGAAATTGAAGAGTGAATGTGCCAGTATATGTCAGGGTTAAATGCTGTAATATGTGCGTTTAAATCAGTAGCATTGCGTCAAACATGTGTTCTGGGCCATGTGTTTCTCAGGTGTAATATGTCACACGTTTAAATTCCATGGGCTGTGCAGTGTTACTGACATTGAAGAGTGAATGTGCCAGTATATGTCAGGGTTAAATGCTGGAAAATTTGCTTTTAAATCTCTTCATAGAAGTGAAAGCATGGACATCAGCCCATGTTATTGACAGTTGGAAAGTAGGTTTTTTAACTTAGGTGTGAATCATCTGTCTGGTCTCATTAATTAGATACATTTGCAGCTGGCTTCACAGGGTGTGGTTCTTGCAAATGTATCAATACCTGGGCCTTCTGTCCCTCAAATTAATATGCTGGTTAACCCATAAAGGACCAGGGCACAGTTAAGTCAATGTATTCATGATGTAAATGTTACCTTGTGTACTTTTGGGGGTTAATACATTTTAGCTTTGAATCCCTAGATTTAAGTCGATCTGAAGTGGAATCAGGCTGGAAGCTGGCCGCCATTATAAGCCAGGAGGCCATCTTGTTCAGAATAATGGTTCATTTGAACATAACTAGGTAGGTTTTAGCTGAAACTAGAATGAAGCATACATAGAAATTTAGGAATGTGTTAGATTATCAGAAAAGCAATTAAAGCCCTGAGAAAGATCTTTGCTGTTCCTGGCACGAAGGGACAGTATGAGGAATGGATACACCAAGGTCATAGAGGCCCGCTGAGAGACAAAGGGAAGCATAGAAGATAGACCAGGTGTTAGCCGCAACAAATAAGTACAGGCGTTAGGGAGGCGAGCATAGCCCGGACTGAATGTAAGAACTAATCATGATCTGTCGAAACTAATATGAAGCTTGCCAATTTACAGCCAATTTAATGGAATGTCTTTGTATTAGACAAAGGGAGGTATTAACCCACGTGGGGTGGGATAGTGTCACCGGGAGGTGGGCTAATTGGGATGTACCTAATTATGTATTTGGGGTATACGATTTGATGTCACGGTGAGTTCGGGGCTCACTCTTTGCGATTCAATCCTGTGTGAGCATTTGTGTGACGACACAAAATAAAGTTTGCCTTTCCTGAAGAGACTCGTGTTCAGACAATCCTTGCTCGTGTCCGGTCCGGCCTCGTCCCGAGTGAACCTAGCAGATTCCGGTTACAGATCAAAGTCAGATCAGGTCTCATTATTCCTTCAATATGTATTACGAGTCTTTGCATCATGTCTGAATGCGATATACCAGCGTATTGTGTACTACAAATGTGAATTTACAGGATTTGTATGATTGGTGGCCCTCCAGTAGGACATATGTGAGCTCACAAAGATAATTGTGGCCTATCCATATATTTTCCCAAAGTGTGTATGTATGCCTTGCAGTGTATGTATTGGGAACATAACATAATCCATGTCATCTCATGAAGTGTACATGCTGTGTCCATTGACTCTCACACAATCCATTGTCACATATACAGTACCTTGCATCCGAAATATAATACATTCACCCCTGAAAGAGGATTGTAGCCAGTTGCTGGCCATTACATACCCTGAAGGGTGGCCATGTGTCTGATGCTGTGGGGGTCACTGATGGCGAGTTGCATAGGTAAGCCTCGCTGTCAGGTGCAGTCATGCACCGCTAATTGGGGCTGCCTGCACAGCCCATGGCCTCATCCACACACAACACAAGACTAAAAGTGAACATTGCTTATACATGCGTATATGTGCAAATATACACACAGCGCGGCCTACCTGCACACCCTGCAGTTTCAAGACCCTCCTGCCATGTGCAAGCCCTAGAAGCTCCCATGTTGTGCAAGGCTTACATCATAAACCCCTGTAAACATCTCGGGTTAATCAGAGAGAGGTGAAAAGCAGGAGAATGACTGGAGAATGAAAAAATTCTAGGTCAAAATAGCCAAAACAGAAAAAATCTCCCTTTCATCTCACTTTCCAAATCTGTTATTTTCATCTTGAATGTTTCATTCTCCAGTCTTTCTCCTGCTTTTAACGCTCTCTGAATAACCCTGATAGTCTGTAAATTTGTACGGGTCACATTAGTGCATCCTGAATCCATCATTATGTACAGATGCAATGGCTCACTTCAGATCACACGTGTAAGAATATTTGAAACAGATCTGACATTGACGTTTCACATAAATTAATATTGTAATTCTTGTGTCCTTTCACAGTTACTTTGATGTGAAGCGCCAGATTCGATGCAAGGTGGCCAGGGTCGCGCGCTCCGCCAATGTCACCGGCGGAGGCCCTGCTGACGATCTGGATCTGTCGGATTATGAAAAGGATCTCTACGAGCTGCTGGGGCCGGAGACATTTGAGGGCGTGCGGGGGGGGGGGGCGATAGACACCGATGCCCCAATACGTAAGTCTAGTCTACATGTATAATTTGCATACACAATGGACATTTGCCAAGTGCTCCTACAAGCTACATGTCAAGGGCCCCATCAGCTTCCTACAGGTCAAACAGGGACACAAAGGTTTAAATGTACATATTTAGGTTGAACCTTACCATCCCTGTGTAACCTGTAGATCATGGTGCAGGCACAGAGCCCAGCAGCCTGTCCTGTAGTGTCCGCTAGTCTCCATGATGCTTGGCCAAGCACATGATGGCTGTTTTGAGCATCCTTAGGAATCCATGTAGGCTTTTGCTGCCAGGTCACATGACCAGCGGTATCTCGTCTCACAAGATATCGTGCAGGCCCGCTGATTGAGATTGCTCACATTTTGGACACAGTCTTGCTCCGCTCCCAGCAGCCGGAAGCGGTGTATTGAGCCGCCATTCTGTCCGTATGCTGAGAGTTTAGTATTTCACATCTTTGAAGTTTGTTCAGCTGCAGTAAACAGATTCCTAAGTTGTACTCATTTGGTGCAAATGTTCTTTTCCCGCAGCTGATGTTTTGAATGAGCGGTTAGAGTTTGTGATCATAACGATCAATACTCTCTGCTCATAAGTGACTCTAGCCATGTCAACCCTTGTGAGCGCAGAATACTGTAAGCTGGTGAAAGGGAGTGCAATCATCCTCATGGGAACAGTATGTATCAGAACACAACATTGTGCACATTTGTCTGCGTGACTCCAATATATTTGTGTGGGAGGTATCATCATGTGAATGTGCACTGTGTGAACCTTTACATAGGGGATGTATTTCAAACATGTTTATTTCCTGATGTTTGTTCTTTAAATTCTGCATTTTGTCCCTAATGTTCTTTTAACATCTTTCATATCACAGCATCAGGGGCAGTGGCGTCACCAGTCGAGCTCCCCGCGTCCTCACCGGAAACCCAGCAACCGGCAGATCCAGATCCACAGCTGACCCTGGCAGAGAGGCTTGCGTCCCTGGCGTCTTGTAAGTTCACCCTTCTCAAACACTCCTCAGACATGAACACTATTACAGCGGGTGGCTGTTGCCCATTGGGGTGGCTTACGACACGGACATGTGGCGGCCCTCATAGACTGTCGAGATGTGCACTGATAAAACCTTTCTTTTGGATAAATCTTTATCCATGGTTTTATTTTGTTGCGTACAGTTTTCCATCCAGTAATTACAGTCGGTTGTTTGATTAGATTTTTCTTGTAGATTTAAAAAGTCAGGTTCAATTTAGAATTGATATCAAAGAAAGAAATTTTGTATTTCTTAATTATTAATTCATTAAAATATCCTATTGAATAATAAACCTTTAAGAGAGTCTTTACTGCAGGATATAATAAGCAACTGTTGATTGTATATTTAATAAAACAAAGAAAATTAGTTAACATTGAAGCCTATGGGGGAAGACATTTTCCAGCCCCCTTTTTAACATTGAAGCCTATGGGGTGAAACATTTCCCACACCTGTAACATTGAAGCATATGGGGGAAGACATTTTCCAGCCCCCTTTTTAAGATTGAAGCCTATGGGGTGAAACATTTCCCACACCTGTAACATTGAAGCCTATGGGGGAAGACATTTTCCAGCCCCCTTTTAAACATTGAAGCCTATGGGGTGAAACATTTCCCACACCTGTAACATTGATGCCTATGGGGGAAGACATTTTCCAGCCCCCTTTTTAACATTGAAGCCTATGGGGTGAAACATTTCCCACACCTGTAACATTGAAGCCTATGGGGGAAGACATTTACCAAGAATTGGGATAGATTGACTGACCACTCCTAAGAATCGGAGGGGGAGAATAGTCGGGCTGCGTGCGAGCATCATATAATGCATTCTGTTGTGGAGGGTGACAACAATTATGGAGGAGTGAGTGCCTGCCCACTGTATCCTGTTGAAGTGTTAATGTTGTGCATATGTTACATTCGTCCTTTTGGAACAGCTATCATTTATATGCCATGGATAATTAGCTAATGATTTGTATTTCTTCTGACAGCACATCCCACCCTCATCGAGGATGATGAGGTGCCTGGTCCATCCCACCAACTCCTGGCGCTGTCTTTTCACCGGGGTCCACCATTGAGAGTAAGTGTATACATATGCACATAATGAATCGTGTTTATGACTCATGGCTGTACAATACTAAACAGCACCACTTTGTACGCAAGACACTGCAGACCAGCATTGTACAGTCATGTTACATCTGTTGACACACACAACATTTACACATGTGTTCTAGCTTTTTCCACAGTGTCGACTCCCGACGAGGGGTCTGGCTCGTCGATCCTTCTCACAATGGTGGACTCCACTGCTGATGCCATCACAGCAGCAGCGCCAGGACCTGCGTCCGACCCTTCTCAGCCTTCTGACCTGGCCAGCATAGCGACTCAGCTGAGTCAGGCTGTGGCAGAGATGCGCGCCTATGAGGCCCACTCGGTGGAGTCGCTAGAAAGGGACTGGGCAGCCATAGGCCAACACCATCAGCAACATGCTGATGTTGTGTCGCGATTGGATGAGCTGACTGCTGAGGTGAGGGCCCTTCGCACCCGGGATTTGCCCCGATTGTGCGATTTGATCAGCCGGATGGCTGATATTCATACTGTAGTTGGCGCTGGGCTGCTGGGCACTACACCTCAGCATTTACTCGATCCACTGCGTGCAGGGCAAGCACAGCCGGACGAAAGTTCGGAAAGTGAGGACTAACGTCCTATGACGTAAGACGGCTGCGTCATGAGGCTCTTACTCCTCACTTTCCTCGATGAGTAGTTTGCCAGCTGATGCAGTTTATTAATATTTTACAAAGGTACAGGTTTACATTTTCTTTCCGGTTGTCCTGGTTCCTTTCGCAGCCCCGAAATCTCCTTCTCCTCCGACGTGAACGACTTCTTCCTGGCACCAAACCTCTATCCCCTTGTTAATATTATATTATGTTTTTATAATAAAAAAAAAAAGAAAAAAAAATATGATTTAAAAATTAGATTTTTATTTGGGGCATAATTCAACCAGGTGCCCCCTGGCAAAGAAATAATAATCAATTTATGACAAAAATGAAAACATGTCTCGTGTCTGTTATTTCCGGTATACTTTGAATGTACAAACACACATTACATGACAATGTGCAACACAAGCAGGGTTTCTTTTAGGTTAACATGCTGTATTCATATTATTTGATACAGCTAGTATTGTTACATGTACATATCATTAGACTAAACACATTTCCAACAATACAACATATAAATATATTTATGGACTCCAAATAATTATACATACTATTCTCCATAACACATAAAATGATACACTGACAAAATTGACAGTCACACTGTCATCCATCAAGGTACACCATCCGAACAGTCAGTAACATGCCGGTGCATCTACAGTGGGAGAGAGAGACATGACATGGGTTACATGTAGAGGCTCTATGCACAGGTGAATGGTTCAACTCACGCAGTAAATGCAATGGGAGAGCGCTGTACCTGATGTAGAAGATGATTCACATGTCACACTGGGTTGGTGTTCCAGACTAGGGATGAGCTGTTCGGGTTCGGACGGTCCGGAGTTCGACCCAAACTTTGGCAGTTCGAAAGTTCGCGAATTTCGAACTTTTTGGGCGTGTTCGGTTCGGGTTCGCAAAAAAAAGAAATTTTGAAAACAGTATAGAAAATGCTTAAAAAAATACTAAAAAATCTAGAAATAAAGAGACTCTTTACTGCAGAATATTATAAGCAACGGTTTATTAGATATTGAATTAAAAACTAATGTGTACGTGGAAAGATTATCAACTCTAAATGACCTCTGTTCACAAACGGGCATAACACCAGGTGTTTTTAGTCTGGTAATCAATTTGATACATTGTACAATATACTGAGGGTGGGGTGGTGTCTGCTTCTGATTGAGATTTGAGAATTAATTTCCCTAAAACATCCTAATATGCTGCATTTAACTGGTGTTTGAAAAAAATCTAAAGCAATGATATTTTTCACCTCGGGATTAAACATTCACAGGGTTATTCAGAGAGCGGTGAAAAGCAGGAGAATAACTGGAGAAGTGAAAATTCTAGGTCAAAATAGCCAAACCAGAAAAATTCTCCCATTTATCTCACTTTCCAAATCGGCTATTTGGTCTAGATTGTTCTCTTCTCTTGCCAGTTCTCCTGGCTTTCACCTCTCTCTCAGGGTTGTTCAGAGAAAGGTGAAAACCAGGAGAATGGCAGGAAAAGAGAACAATCTGGACCAAATAGCCGATTTGGAAAGTGAGATAAGGCTAGGGTCAGACTAACGCATTTTTCGCAGTGACCGTCAAAAAGTGCGTCCGAACGCATTGCCGTATTTTTTCACGGATTGCGCGAAAACGGTCATACGATGCACATTTTGCACATGATTTTTTACGGATCCAAACCAGGAAACTTTGGGTGTCTGGACGTTATGTTGGCCGGACATGAGCAGGGTCTGACGTCTCCAAATCACGCACACACGCCGCTAGTGGACGCAGCGCACTCTGTACGCCCGTACTAGCAGTTCTGCGTTCTCGAAAAAATGTGTTAATTTTCCACTTGCGTTGCGCAGCCGGACTTTCGTGCGACCATACTTCGTATATTGGCCATCATTTGTTGCTAGTGTGGCCGTGATTAAGTGCGCCTCAGGCTAGGGTCAGACGAACGCATTTTCGCGTTGTCTGTGAAAAAGTGCGTTCGAACGAATGGACGCATTTTTTCACGGAGTACGCGATAGCGGTCATACGATGCGCATTTGCGTTCGTGTTTTTGTACGGATCATCAATAAAACACTTTTGCATCTGGACGTTATGTTGGCCGGACATTAGCAGTGTCTGACATCTCCAAATCACGCACACACACCGCTAGTGGACGCAGCGCACTCTGTACGACCGTACTAATGGTTTCACGTTCTCGACAAAATGCGTTCGTTTGCAACTTGCGTTGCGCTGATGAACTTTCGTGCGGCCGTACTTCGTGTGTTCCCTGGCATTGGACGTCATTTGCTGCTAGCACGGCCGTGATTTCGTGCGGCTAAACGCACGTTAAAACTGCTTTCATCTGACCCTAGCCTAAAAGCACGTTAAAAATTCGCTAGTCTGACCCTAGCCTAAATGGGAGAATTTTTCTGGTTTGGCTATTTTGACCTAGAATTTTCCATTCTCCAGTCATTCTCCTGCTCTTCATCGCTCTCTGAATAACCCTGACAGGGTTATTCAGAGAAAGGTGAAACTCAGGAGAATGACTGGAGAATGGAAAATTCTAGGTCAAAATAGCCGAACCAGAAAAATTCTCCCATTTATCTCACTTTCCAAATCGACTTTTTGGTCTAGAAGTTTCCATTCTCCTGCTTTTCACTGCCAAAAAATCAGTAAACTTTTTCTGCGTGTCCGAAAATGTCTCCTCTTTTCATACAGACTGCCGCCCCAAGCAGTTGTTTATGGATAGATTAAAGGAAAAGCATTTACCGTCATTTGAAATATAATTTTTTGTTTTTTACATATTTCTATACATCCTAGAAATCCGCCACTTCACGGGCAGGTTATGGGGACCTCCTAGGCACGATATTTGAAGGAATTTTTCGTTTGGATTTTTAACCCTTATTTCATGGAAAACTCACTGTCCCTTTAAAAACGTTTTTTTTTAAACTTTTTGTCCTTGTTTCCTGTCCCCCAGGGCACTACCCGGACCCCCATACAACTTTTATGGCAAATATGTAGTATATATGCCCTCTTGGAGGGCACTCCAAAAAACCGAATTTTCAGCCCCATTGACTTGCATGGGGGTTCGGGTTCGGGTTCGGTCCTGAACAAATGGGAAGTTCGGGTTCGTGCTCGAACCGAACTCGGGGAGTGTTCGGCTCATCCCTATTCCAGACAAGGTGCAGACACTGGCAGCAGAGGATGATGCACAGAACGCCACATAGGCAGCAAGGTCTCGTAGGTTACATGCAGAGGCTCTATGCACAGGTGAATGGTTCAACTCGCGCAGTAAATGCAATGGGAGAGCGCTGTACCTGATGTAGATGATGATTCACATGTCACACTGGGTTGGTGTTCCAGACAAGGTGCAGACACTGGCAGCAGAGGATGATGCGCAGAACGCCACATAGCCATCACAAATGACACATCTGCACTGCAGTAGGATATAACAATAGATTGTCAAATGGGTTGATATCATGACAATTGCATAGGATTTGACAATCTATCATGGAATATATTTGAAATTTGCAGTTCTTCAAAGAGGTCGTGGTCGTTCAGGGAGGGATTTCCACCTACTCTATGAAGAACATAAGACAAAACCACTATCAATAACTGCTGGAGGAAAAGCAGAGGTGATCAATGAGGACATTTTAAAAGGGACAAACTATCGTGTATCATTTATAGGAACATGTACTTACCTTATTGACATATAGCTGGGACCCATAGTGGCCTGTGGCAGGAGATGTACAGGTAGCATCGTTTTCAAGGTGCGTTCTGCTCAAAACATATAGGCAATGAATAGAGGAGACATTAATACAACATGACAAAGTATATGGATTGTGATAATATTTGATAATGGAACATTTCTTACATGGAAGTGGGTAGCGATGAGATTCACCCTTACCACGGGACCCCGGTCACAGGGATCCACATCCTCTGCAAGAGGGTACATATCTTCCTCAGGCGCTATATTGCCAATGCGGATAACGGGCGCACGATGCATTAAAGCCACGTTATGCAATATACAGCATGCAAGGACGATATCGGCTGCCTTCAATGGAGAATACAACAGGTACCCACCAGACTTGTCCAGGCATAGAAACCTGTACTTTAGAACCCCGAAGGTGCGCTCTATAACGTTTCGGGTAGCACAGTGGGCACTGTTGTACTGCACCTCTGCAGGGGTTTGTGGATTCCGGAGCGGAGTCAGGAGCCAAGGCTGACACGCATATCCCTTGTCACCTAAAAGACAGACAGAACACAATACAAAATATTGTTGTTACTAGCAAACATTTAAATCTGGATAAACAATAATAACATGATTTAATCTGGGATTTACCGAGGAGCTAGCCGTCCGGCATTTGTCCTTCATCTAAGAGGGTGGCCAGGCTGGACTCCTGCCAAATCCGGGAGTCGTGGAAGGAGCCAGGGTTTCCAGGCCGGACACTCATGATGCGCTGATCAGCATCACAAACCACTTGGACGTTCAAGGAATGGAATTGCTTCCTATTCCTATATAGTTCCTCATGGTTTGTGGGCCGACGCAGTGCAACATGAGTGCAGTCAATTGCTCCAAGGACCTTTGGAAAACCTTTTACTTGGAAAAAATCAAGTTTAACCTTCCTCCACGAGGCCCGGTCGGTGGGGAAATGGATGAATTCCTTGGCCCTTGAGGTGAGGGCCCTAACCACTTGCGTAAGGCATCTTGAAAAGGACGCTTGGCTAATCCCGACCTCCTCCCCAGAATCTGCCTGGAAGGAGTGTTTTGCAAAATGGTACAAGACCGCTAACAACTTCACCAGCCCGGGAATAGAATGACCCCTTCCACTCAGCGGCTCCAGATCCTGCCTTATGCGCTGGTATAAAGACAGGATGGCCTCACGGGACAGCTGAAATTTCTTAAGGATTTGGCGGTCACTCAGGTTCTTCAGGATAACCCTTTGCAGGAATACCCTGGGAACAGCGACCCTAGCGGGATTAGCCAGTCCTACCTGTTCCTCTCCTGCCGCAGCATGTGCCTCCAACAACGCACAGCCAATTGCAGCAATGGCTGCGCCATTACGTGCAGCAGCCTCTCTGCTGCGTGCTTCCAGCAGCAGCTGAAACGGTAACAATATAGTTACAGTGAGGTAAACTCTCCAACGCCTCAACACTATACAATCTCCAACACTCCAAAAATAGCAACACTATTATCTCCAACACTATCCAAAATGGTGATGGACAGGAAACAGGTGGTGTTTTTATCCTCTTTTTTTTTTTTTCTTAATTGGGAAATTTACTTCATTTGTTCTATCTTTGCTATAGGAGTCGACAAGTTGGATCTGCCGAATGAAGTCGCCGAATGGCAGGGCATTTCGGCAACATTTCATGCCAATTCGGCTCTCTCTGGATAGAGCGAACCAGAGTTTTTCAATGGGACGATATTGCATTCAGCGATTGCGGCGAATGGTGGCGAACGGGTCCATCTTTCGGCAACCTTTCTCCACATCTTCTCCGTACGGCCTGCTCTCTGGATAGTCGAATAGACGAGAAAGGTAACCGAACGCTGATTTTCAGTGTTCGATTACCTTTCTCCAGCCATTCGGTTCTCTTTGGATGACCCTGATAGTCTTAGATTAGAGGGGCAAAGGTTTAAAAGTAACATCAGGAAGCATTATTTTACTGAGAGGGTGGTGGATACATGGAACAGCCTTCCAGTTGAAGTGGTAGAGGCCAAAACAGTAATTGAATTTAAGCAAGCATGGGATAGGCATAAGGCTATCCTAAACAAAAGATAAATCCAGGTAAAGTATCCATGTAATTGGGCAGACTAGATGGGCCGAAAGGTTCTTATCTGCCGACATTTTTCTATGTTTCTATCCGAAAGTTAAAAAAATAAAATAGTCAAAATCTATCCAAAGTCCCGATGTTTGACATCGGTATGTCGGATAGAGTAAATTCTGGCGTTAACCCCCTAGTTGCCAGCCACCAATGGTGGAGATAGGGGTTTCCAATGAACCCCCTATCTCCCGATCTGTGCCGTGGCATCTAGGGGTTAATGTTTGGTATTGTTGGATCGGCCAGAGCATAGCCTTTCCAACCATACCAAACATGACCATGTTAAAAGTTAATTAAAAATATTAAAAATAAAAAATTTAATAAAATAATATTAAAAAATAAATAATTTTTTTTAAAAAAATAGTTTTTTGTTTTGCTAATGCAGTAATATTGTTCCCATTTCAATTATAATGTGAACAATGATGTTGCACTAATGATTTTTGTATGGGTTGCGTTTGTTAAAAATTGTGTAATTTACACCCAAAAAAATGTATGTAACAAATCCCCATCTCTAATTTTTTTAACAAGCGCAACTCATAGAAAAAAAATATAATCGTAAACGCTCGCATGTTAAAATGTGAAAAAAAAACACTTTACAATCACCTTGTAAATTATTGAAAATTCTAATTTTATTGCATTTTAAGTTATAATATACAGACAGGATACATATACATATAACACAGACGTATACATTAATTATACCGCAGAGAGGTGCTTCCCCGCAGTGTGTGGATTCATATGCTGCATTAATTATACCACGCAGAGAGACGCGCCGCTTGCTCCCCGCAGTGTGCGTATTCATATGCTGCATTAATTATACCGCGCAGAGAGGCGCTTGTTCCCCGTAGTGTGTGTATTCATATGATGCATTAATACCGCTCAGAGAGGCGCTTCCCCGCAGTGTGCATATTCATATGCTGCATTAATACCGCGCAGAGAGGCGCTTGTTCCCCACAGTGTGCGTATTCATATGCTGCATTATTTATTTTTTCTGTTTTTTTTTTCATTTCTGATAATTTTGTAACTTTGTTCAACTCTTTTCCCATTTTAAAACCTTTTATTCTGGTTTTTATTTTTAAAGTCAGACCATTTGGGTCAGTTTTGCATTTTTTAAATCGTTTTGTTCATTTTTGTCCCTTTCATACCATTTTAATATGATTAAATAAAGTTGTGCAATGCATATTCATAAGAAAAAAGGATCTTTATTTAATAAAAAAAAGATAGAATCGGCAGAATTACCGTATCGATAGAATTATCGTATCGACAGAATTATCGTATCGACAGAATTATCGGTTCATTGGAAATTATACAAAATTTACAGAATCAGCGATATAACCGATAAATACGATGTCCAAAATTACCGAAATGGAACCGAAATCACGAATAGAGCGAAAATAAATTTCGATTTGACACATTTCAATTTTCAAGTCCATTCGAAAATTCCGAAAATATTTTGTTTCGGCTCGGAAAACTTTTCCGATCTGCCGTTTTCGGATCCGATCCAATTCGGAAATTCGACACGAATTCGACACGAATCGGGACATTTCTTGAAAATTCCGAAATTCGAAACCCGAAACGCACATCCCTACTTCTGTCTGCCATGTTTACACAGATGAGAAGAATAAGAAAGGGGCAGTAGAATAGCAGGCACTGTGTGGCAAAGTTTTACACATCCCACACACTGCAGCTCTGCTCTCTGTTCACTGAAGGCTGTATACTAGTGCTGCAAGCTGCAGTAATAGCCTTTCACTGCTGGTTCACTGAAGCTGAGTAGTTCTGCTGCAAGCTCCTGTTAATGTCTTTTTACTGCTGGTTCACTGAAAACTGTGTACTTCTGCTGTAAGCTGCTGTTAATGTCTTTTTACTATTCTGCTTCCCTAAGCAAAGCTGTGAGGCGTTGATGCTTTAGACTAGCTAAGTCTGTATTTGACCAGTACTCACACAATGAAGTTCAGCAGATAGCTTCAACTCAGCAAAACTGACACGTAAAAAGATGAATCCAGTTGAAGAGTTTAATGATCAGACTGACAATCTTGTAATAGTGTACAGCAATGCTGGTAAAAAGACATTAGTTTTGTCCAGGAGTGAGCACAGAATGGCCGCTATGTAACCAGGAAGTCCCTTAGAACAAGACAATGAGAAAGGGGTGGAAACTAGCTGGATACAGCAAAGCTAAGGAAACCCAGCAGGGAAAAAATAGCTATGAAATCAATAGCATGTAAGCAGCAAAGGCAGATTCGACACAAAACAGAAAAATATACACTAAATCCTAAATCATGGGGCATGACAATATTTTTGCAACAAATGGTTGCGCCTGCAAGGCTATCAATATTATATCTATTTTATTGGTTTTCATTTGACAGCAGCTACCTTGTGGTGACAATTGTGGTTTTTGACATATATCTGTCATATCTTTTGAAGAGATCCAGAATCTTGTGTGCACAAGAGTGCTCTGATACCGTCCTAGTAATCAGTAATCTGATACGTCTAGTAATTACTCATGGAAGGGGAATGAAGGAAAGAAATTGTGGACATTGAAGGAACTCTCTATTGGCACAATTGTGTGGATCTGTGAGTGGCTGAGCAGCCTGATCCACAATATCCAGTTGACAAGCCAAACCCACCTGATACTTCAAAGGCATACTCACCCATTGGCAGTAGGAAATGTACAGAGGTGATGCCAGAGACTAATATTAACGACAGCCCTGAGCAAGCAGGTATACCTGATGGCAGACAAGCGCAAAGCATGCCAATAATTGGTGGAAAGAGCCCAGTGACCTTAGCAAGGGCTACGAAAATCATTGTACAACAAGGACCGTGTAAAAAATATTGTTATATCAAATCAATATTCCTATTCATATTTACCAATCAAGCAAGTTAAATCTCTGTTTTTGTTGTTGGTCCGTTTCATATATAAAGACTTAGATACAAATAACATCTACGAGAGATGTTTGAAGGGAAGAAAAAAATATGTATATATGAATAATTCTCTGTATGACTCTCATATAGGGGGTAAAATCATTGATTGAACAATGCAGTCTACACCATCAATTAGACGGTATACAAGGAATGTCAAAGATGTGCCAAATAAAACGTAACATTTATTTCTATATAATAAAATATCACAAATATCACAATACAAAAAGAAAAGTCAATACTAGAGCACTAGTTAAAACCAAATATACAGTGGCTCACACTAGGTATAATGGAAGACACTGCTCGAGAGCTTACTTAGGGATGAGCTGTTCGGTTCGATCGGTTCGGAGTTCGCATCGAACATAGCCTGTTCGCATGTTCGCGAACTACGAACTTTTCCGCTTGTTCGCCCACAATGCACAATGGACCACAATGCACTTTTCCATTGGCCTGAAGATTGTAATTGGCTAATGGCTACAGCCTTGCACCTGACCACAGGTCCGGTGCAAGACAGGTTCAAGACTATGCCAATCACGGCTCAGAGTCCTGATTGGGCAAATTTTGCCCAATCATGGGCTTACAGAGCTAAGTCCCGCAGCACACTATATAAGGTTTCACACAGCGCTTCAGCACCCGTTTGAGAGGAGATTTGAGAGGAGATTGTTCTTGTGTTAGTGTGTGTTCTCAGTGCCAGTCTGCCACCAGCTACTAGGGGGGTCTAATTTCTACAAAAATATCTGGGAAATGTTCTAATTTGTGTGTTCTCACTGTCACCCAGTATTTTGGGGGTCAGTATGTAATTGCTACAAAATATTTGGGAATTCAGGTAATGTGTGTCTTGTCACTGCCAGTGCCACGCAGTATTTTTGGGGTCAGTAATTGCTACAAAATATTTGGGAATTGAGGTGATCTGTGTCTTGTCACTGCCAGCAAGTATTTTGGGGGTCAGTAATTGTTACAAAATATTTGGGAATTGAGGTAATGTGTGTCTTGTCACTGCCAGTGCCACGCAGTATTTTGGGGTCAGTAATTGCTACAAAATATTTGGGAATTGAGGTGATCTGTGTCTTGTCACTGCCAGTGCCTTGCAGTATTTTGGGGGTCAGTAATTTCTACAAAATATTTTGGAATTTAGGTGATCTGTGTCTTGTCACTGCCAGTGCCACGCAGGATTTTTGGGGGTCAGTAATTGCTACAAAATATTTGGGAATTGAGGTGATCTGTGTCTTGTCACTGCCAGTGCCTTGCAGTATTTTGGGGGTCAGTAATTTCTACAAAATATTTTGGAATTGAGGTGATCTGTGTCTTGTCACTGCCACGCAGTATTTTGGGGGTCAGTAATTTCTATAAAATATTTGTGAATTGAGGTAATCTTTGTCTTGGTACTGCCACCAGCAACTATTTTGGGGGGTCAGTAATTTCTACTAAATATTTGTGAATTGAGGTGATCTGTGTCTTGTCACTGCCAGTGCCACCCAGTATTTTGGGGGTCAGTAATTGCTACAAAATGTTTGGGAATTGAGGTGATCTGTGTCTTGTCACTGCCACGCAGTATTTTGGGGTCAGTAATTTCTACAAAATATTTGGGAATTGAGGTGATCTGTGTCTTGTCACTGCCAGTGCCACGCAGTATTTTGGGGGTCAGTAATTTCTACAAAATATTTGGGAATTGAGGTGATCTGTGTCTTGTCACTGCCACACAGTATTTTGGGGGTCAGTAATTTCTACAAAATATTTGTGAATTGAGGTGATATGAGACTTGTCACTGCCAGTGCCACGCAGTATTTTGGGGTCAGTAATTTGTACAAAATATTTGGGAATTGAGGTGATCTGTGTCTTGTCACTGCCACGCAGTATTTTGGGGGATTAGTAATTTCTACAAAATATTTGGGAATTGAGGTGATCTGTGTCTTGTCACTGCCACCCAGTATTTTACGGGTCAGTAATTTCTACAAAATATTATGGAATTGAGGTAATCTGTGTCTTGTCACTGCCAGTGCCAGGCAGTATTTTGGGGGTCAGTCATTTCTACAAAATATTTGGGAATTGAGGTGATCTGTGTCTTGTCACTGCCACCCAGTATTTTGGGGGTCAGTAATTGCTACAAAATATTTGGGAATTGAGGTAATGTGTATCTTGTCACAACCAGTGCCACACAGTATTTTGGGGGTCAATAATTTCTACAAAATATTTGGGAATTGTTCTAATCTTTGTCTTGTCACTGCCACCCTTAAGGGGTCTCACTGATTTATAGGAGGTATCTGAGACTTGTAATCTGTGTCTTCTCACTGCCAGCTATCAGGGGGTCCCACATACTTCTAGCACATTTCTGAGAATTGTAATCTGTGTCTTGTAACTGTTGCCATGTATCAGGGGGTCCTATCAGGGGGTCTCACTGACTTGTAGCAGATTTCTTCGAATTGTAATTTGTGTCTTGTCAATGCCACCCATCAGGGGGTCTCACTGATTAATAGGAGGTTTCTGAGACATGTAATCTGTGTCTTCTCACTGCCAGCTATCAGGGGGTCCCACATACTTCTAGCAGATTTCTGAGAATTGTAATCTGTGTCTTGTCCCTGTTGCCAGCTATCAGGGGGTCCTATCAGGGGGTCTCACTGACTTGTAGCAGATTTCTGCGAATTGTAATTTGTGTCATGTCACTGGCACCCAGTCTCACTGATTTATAGGAGGTTTCTGGGAATTGTAATCTGTGTCTTGTCACTGGCTGCCAGCTATCAGGGTGTCTCACTGACTTGTACCAGAGTTCTCGAAATCATTACTCTTTATACCAGAGTTGAATCAGAGTTCTGTATATATTTAATCTATATATCACTCATCATGTCAGAAAGACCAAAAAGGACAGGCAGACGCTACCAGACACAGATAAGAGGGCAAGCAGCCTCTGAGTCGGGAGGCTGTGCCTCTGGTCGTGGTGGACAAGGGGCATCCTCTGCAGGGGCACGCTTGTCCTTTCTAACTGGTGCTGGTCATCTTAAGCAGCAGCAACATACAGAGGATTTGGTGGATTGGCTAACCAGGCCATCCTCATCCTCCGAGTCCTCTGCCAGCCAGGCTTGTAGGGCTTTACAGTCCACCTCAGCTGCCAAAGCATCTAATGCAGCCTCCATGTGCACAGCTACTCTTGCCATAGCCTCACTATCACACACGGAGGGGTCAGCTGAATTGTTTGACTACAATGACAGTGACATGCTGCTTGAGGATGCGCAGCAAGTACAGTGCTCCGATTCAATCTCTGAGGTTGAGGAAGGGAGTATAATCAACCTAGAGGAAGGTGGTGCCAGTGATGACACACAAATAGCTGACACTCATGTTCCCCCGCCAGCTGCAGCATACTGCCAAGTTGGCTCCAGTGACGAGGAGATAGGAGGTGATGCTGACAATGATGATGAAGTCACTGACACCACCTGGGTGCCTGATCGAACAGCGGAGTCAAGTGAGGAGGAGGAGGAGGCACAACAAACACGAGGCACAACCTCCTCTATGACCAACCGTAGCACTAGCCAGTCCAAGCATCAGATGTCAGAGCTGCTCAGGTGGCAGAGCACTGTTGTCTCAAAGCACACATCCAGGAACTCTGCTGTCTGGGAGTTCTTTAAAAATGTGCAGCAGACCCCACCATTGCTATTTGTAATATTTCAGATGAGGCTCAAGCGTGGGAAAGACACTGGATGCTTGGGTACCACGTGCTTGAGGCGACATTTGACCTCCTGCCACGCATCCCATTGGCGCAAAACTTTGTGTAGGTCCTCCTCCTCCTCATCTGTCTCTACCCCCACTGTATGTCTTGCCATAGCATTGTCTGCTACAACCTCCACTGACAGGGATGATGCTACAGTAATAGATGTACCAGGTCCTTCCTCACAATGTGACAGCATCCCATCAGCTGAAGATTTACACAGTCAGATTACGTTGCCCCAGCTGCTGCGGCGTAAGAAAAAATATAGTTCCAAACATCCCCAAGCACAGCGTCTAAATGCCAGCTTAGCAAAATTACTCGCATTGCAGCTGCTGCCTTTCCAGCTGGTGGACTCTGCTCCCATCCGTGAATTTGCTGAATGTGCTGTACCACAGTGGCATGTTCCAAAACGCCATTGCTTTTCATGGAAGGCCATTCCAGCACTATACCAGCACGTGGAAGACAATGTTATGCAGTCATTGGGAAAGGCAGTCAGCGGCAAGGTGCATGTGACTTTAGACACGTGGTCCAGCAAGCATGCCCAGGGTAATTACATTTCCTTCACGGCACATTGTGTAACTCTGATTGCAGTTGGGAGGGATCCAAGATGGGGCTCTGTGCTGGAGCTTGTTCATCCACCACGCCTCCAGAAAGCTGCTTGTATGAGGTCTGACTGCTCCACCACCACCTCTCCCTCTTCCTCCTCCTTCTGTGTCTCTGGCGAAGTGACAGTTAAACCGACGCTTGACAGGGGCTACGCAATGGTTCAAGCAAAAAGATGCCATACTGTGCTTGAGCTGGTTTGTTTAGGGGACAGGAGCCACACCGGGCCAGAAATTCTGTCAGCTCTGCAGGGGCAGGTGCAGAGATGGTTAACACCACGCCAGCTTCAGCTGGAATGGTCGTCTGTGATAATGGCAGCAACCTTCTTTCCGCCCTACGCCTGGGTAAGTTGACGCACGTACCATGCCTAGCACACGTCCTAAATCTGGTGGTACAGTGTTTCCTAACCAGGTACCCAGGGCTGGCAGAGCTTCTCAGCCAGGTCAGAAAAGTCTGCAGCCACTTCAGATGGTCATTCCCAGCAAGTGTTCACCTGGCAGAAATTCAAAGAGAATTCCATCTTCCAGCAAACCGTCAGATGTGACATGCCCACCAGGTGGAACTCGACATTAGCAATGATGCAGCATTTGCACAAGCAGCAGAGGGCCATCAACGAGTACCTGTGTGAGTATGGCACCCTTGTGGTTGAGTATGGCACCCTTGACAGGTTCAGGTCAACTTGTTTCCCCCCTCGCAGTGGCTGATGATCAAGGATGCATGCACTGTACTGTCACCATTTGAAGAGGCAACGAAGATTGTGAGCAGGGACAGAGCATGTATCAGTGACACAAATCCTTTAGTGTTCCTGCTGGAGCACACTCTGCGGGGAATTATAGATGTGGCTCTAGAGGCAGAGCAGCGGGTGGAAGAGGAGGCCTTCCCTAGCTCAGAAGGCCCCAGTCTTTCTGCAGACAGCATTCCAGCGGGTCCTCCTTAGATCAGACAGGAGGAGGATGAGGAGGATGAGGAGGAGGAATATTTGAGTAGTGGGGCATTGAAGGTGGGGATTCCTCAAGCGAGGGTTTTGTGTGCCCAGAAACACAAGGACTAGTACGTGGCAGGAAGGAGGAAATGCAAGATAGGATCATCCTCCTCATTGAGCAGGAAGACTCGGAAGCTAATGCCATATCTCCACCTATGCTGCATGGGCTCCCTTATTATGCAAAGCCTGCTAAAGGACCCCAGGATTCATGCTATCAAGGAGAGGGATCAGTACTGGTTGGCAGCCCTTCTTGATCCACGATACAAGGGTAAAGTTGCAGAGCTCATCCTGCCCGCACAGAGGGAGCACAGGATGAAAAAACTTGAAAGACGCTCTAAAGCAACACTTTTGTAACCTACCAGTGCCTGGAAAGGTGTTACACAATGATGACACAGGTGCTTCTGAGGCTGCGGTGATCAGAGAAATAGTGGTGAAGGCCGGGGCCGCTTGACTGATGCCTTTTAAAATTTTTTTAGTCCACGATGCCCAGGGACATCAAATGTAGGCACCCATTGCCAGCGTCTCCACCATATGGTGCAGGACTACCTAGGGCAAGGGCAGACCTGGATACCTTCCAGCAGATGATCCACTGGCTTACTGGTTGTTGAGATGGATCACAGGGCCAGAACTTAGCCAATATGCTATGCAGCTACTAGGTTGCCCTTCATCTAGCGTTCTTTCCCGAAAGGACGTTCCAGTGCCACTGGAGGTTTGACACAGACAAAAGAGTGGGTCTGTCCACCGACTCTGTAGACCGGCTGACATTTATAAAAAATGAATCAGTCCTGAATCAGCAGCTATCAATGCCCCTGATCTGAAGTAATGGAATAGATCGGGGATGTCCTCTTCTGCATTCACAAAACCTCCAAGCACTGAACTCTTCCACAAATACCACAAAAGGGTTACGGTGTGAGGCACTTGCTGCCATGAAAGGCACAATATTGGCTGCACTGACGCCTGTGCCAGATTTATATCATTTTAATTTTTTGAACCGCAGGGTCCAACCCTGCACTCTTCCACAATACCACAGAGGGATTACTGTATGATGATACTTGCTGGCCTGGCATTAAAGGCACAATATCTGGGTGCACGAACGCCCATTTACCAGATCAAAAACTTTTCAATATATGGGACCACATGTTCCACCCCTGCATTCTTCCACAATAACTACAGAAGGGTTACTGTATGATGATACTTGCTGGCCTGGCATTAAAGGCACAATATTTGGGTGCACTGACGCCCATTAACAGATCAAAAACTTTTCAATATAGGACCACATGGTCCACCCCTGCACTCTTCCACAATACCACAGAGGGGTTACTGTATGTGAATACTTGCTGGCCTGGCATTAAATGCACAATATCTGGGTGCACTGACGCCCAATTCCCAGAATCAAAAAACTTTTCAATATAGGACCACATGGTCCACCCCTGCATTCTTCCACAATACTACAGAGGGTTACTGTATGATGATACTTGTTGGCCTGGCATAAAGGCACAATATCTGGGTGCACTGACGCCCATTAAAGAGTCAAAAACTTTTCAATATAGGACCACATGGTCCACCCCTGCACTCTTCCACAATGCCACAGAGGGGTTACTGTATGATGATACTTGCTGCCTGGCATTAAAGGCACAATATCTGGGTGCACTGACACCCATTACCAGATCAAAAACTTTTCAATATAGGACCACATGGTCCACCCTTGCACTCTTGCACAATACCACAGAGGGGTTACTGTATGATGGCACTTGCTGGCTCTGGCACCCAAAAGCACAATATCTGGTTGTGCACTGACGCCTTTACCAAAATTCATATCTTTTTAATATAGGACCGCAAGAGCACTCTTCACAATACTACAGAGGGGTTACTGTATGAATGCACTTGCTGGCCTGGCACCAAAAGCACAATATCTGGGTACACTGACGCCTTTTACCGATTCATATTTTTTAATTAGGACCGCATGGTCCACCCCTGCACTCTTCCACAATACTACAGAGGGATTACTGTATCAATGCACTTGCTGGCCTGGCACCAAAAAGCACAATATCTGGGTGCACTGATGCCTTTACCAGATTCATATCTTTTTAATATAGGACTGCGTGATCCACCCCTGCATTCTTCCACAATACCACAGAGGGGTTACTGTATGAATGCACTTGCTGGCCTGGCACCAAAAAGCACAATATCTGGGTGCACTGACGCTTTTACCAGATTCATATCTTTTTAATATAGGACAGCATGGTCCACCCCGGCACTCTTCCACAATACTACAGAGGGGTTACTGTATGAATGCACTTGCTGGCCTGGCACCAAAAGCACAATATCTGGGTGCACTGACGCCTTTACCAGATTCATATCTTTTTAATATAGGACAGCATGCTCCACCCCTGCACTCTTCCACAATACTACAGAGGGGTTACTGTATGAATGCACTTGCTGGCCTGGCACCAAAAGCACAATATCTGGGTGCACTGACGCCTTTACCAGATTCATATCTTTTTAATATAGGACAGCATTGTCCACCCCTGCACTCCTCCACAATACTACAGAGGGGTTACTGTATGATAGTACTTGCAGGCCTGGCACTAAAGGCACATTATCTGGCTGCATTGACGCCTTTACCAGATTCATATCTTTTTAATATAGGACCGCATGGTCCGCCCCTGCACTCTTCCACAATACTACAGAGGGGTTACTGTATGAATGCACTTGCTGGCCTGGCACCAAAAGCGCAATATTTGGGTGCACTGCCACTGACGCCTGTACTAGATTCATATCCTCAGAGGGTTTACTGTGTGACGGCACTGTTGCCGACGCTAAAGGCCCAATTTTAAAGCACCTATTGTTACTTTCATTCAAAGCCTTCATAAGTTTCAACATAATTTAGCCAAAAAATCACTAAACTTTTTCTGCGCGACCTAAAATGTCTTTTCATACAGGCTGCCGCCCCAAGCAGTTGTTTATGAATAGATTAAAGGAAAAGCATTTACCGTAATTTTATACGTCATCTTTTTGTTTTTAAATGTTTCTATACATCCTAGAAATCCGCCACTTCACGGGCAGGTTATGGGGACCTCCAAGGCACGATATTTGAAGGAATTTTTCGTTTTTATTTTTAACTCTTATTTCATGGAAAACTCACTGTCCCTTTAAAAACTTTTTTTAAGTCTTTTTGTCCTTGTTTCCTGTCCCCCAGGGCACTACCCAGAGCCCCATACACCTTTTATGGCAAATATCTAGGAATATATGCCTTCTTGGAGGGCACTCTAAAAACCGAATTTTGAGTCCCATTGACTTGCATTGAGTTTGTGTTCGAGTACGAGTTCGAATTCGAACTTTTGAATAGTTCGAGTTCGAATGCGAACCGAACTCGGGGGAGTTCGGCTCATCCCTACTTACAATCTAAGAGGAGAGGGTGTGACACACTAGGTGAGGGTAACTAGAATATGTAAAGTAGGGGGGTGCATGTGGGCTGATTTGGATGATGGAACAATGTACAGTGGGGGATCATGGAGGGAGCCAGTAGGCTTCTCTAAAGTAATGTGTCTTCAGAGACTTCTTGAAGGACTGGAGAGATGGGGAAAGTCTAATGTTGCGGGTGAGAAAGTTCCATAGAAAGGGGGCAGCTCTTGAAAAGTCCTCAAGGGGGGTGTTGAGTGTGTTGCTACGAGGAACTGATAGCATCAGATCATTGGCTGAGCGAAGTGGTCGGGATGGGATATACTTGTTAATAAGGGAGAAAATGTAGGCAGGGGCGCAGTTATGGAGAGCTTTGTATGTAAGCACCAGTATTTTGAAATGGATTCTAAGGAGACAGGAAGCCAGTGTAGAGATTGACAAAGGGGTGCGGTGTGAGTG
>RXON01002808.1:0-20588 GCA_009667805.1 Leptobrachium leishanense | reverse complement strand
GGATGCGCCTACCTCACAAATATAAAAATCTCATAGATTGTAAGTTCCCTGTGAACAGGGACCCCTGAAACAGGTCATCGTCCAGGTGTGGTATTCCAACGTATCAACTCCTTGTACACTGATCTTGTGAAGCGCTGTGAAATATGTGGCGCTATAAATAATGATGATAATAATATAGTGTAGTCCTGCAGCACTCTGGGCCTGATGCAAGAGATAGGATGAGGGAAAGGGGGGTTGTGAGGGTCCTGAGGACGAGCAACAGCACTAGTGTCCTGCTCTACGGTGGGGCCCGCTCAGGTCTCACAAGGTTTTAGCTTGCTTGTGCCATTACAGGGATGAAATGCTCCATATGCAAATCAGCCTGCTCTCACCAATGAGGGTGGCCAGTACTGATTGCCAAGGACGTCATCCCTGCACGAGAGGTACAGCAACCCCCAACGATCGTTTCGGCCTTGTTAGGCCTCGTCAGGAGGGTATAACTGACACCACTCTAGGCACATCAAGCAAGGGGTCCACGTCTGGATGACCCTGTAAACTGTAAAGAGATAGGATGAATATAGTGTATTCTATAGGTCCCCATTCTAGCAACCCTCTCTATAATGGATATAGTGTAGTCCTGAAGGTCTCTCCATGGTCCTGATGCAGGCAAAAGCATAAATCATTGTATTCCAATAGGCCATCTTGAAGCTAACCCTCTCTATATTGGATATAGTGTATTCTTGTGGATCCCCTTTCCAGCAAACCCTGCAGAAGTAGTCCTGCAGAAAAGTATTATACTTACTAAAAGTTCCAGAGTGCTCTGTTGCAGTAGCTGTTAATTAACCCTATGTAGTATGGCTGTATATAGTCCTATACAGTCCATTTTCAGCAGCTAACACAGGGAGCTATCAGTTCTGTGTAGCAAGCCTACAACGTAAGCTGATTTGCAAGTGCTCGGTATCCTTTCAAGATAATATATGGTATTTCTTACTGACTAACATGCCGTTTGGGGGTTCCTCCATTATTAACATATCATATAATGTAGCTCTCATGGCAGATACCCTATCATTTTCCTTCTGGAATACGTAAATAGCTTTGCTGGCCTTGACATTTTAATCCTACGTTTGTTTGGGGTTGTTGGGAGACAGCAGTGACGCTCTCGTCATTGCATGCTACATTAAACATTGTGTGTAAAACAGCGCAACGAGTACTTAGTCACCGCTCGAGAAACCTCTGAGCTATTAAGTAATCCATAGAGACCGATGTATTCTGGAATAACAAGACTGGTACAAGCGGGGACGTGCCAAAATAGCTAATTACTAGGGCTCCTAAAGCTGAAGCGGTTAAGCAGCAGAGGTGGGGGTTCAAAGAAGCATTGAGGATGTATCACGTGTACAGGGGGTCCATAAAGTCTCTTTACAATTTCAAACATTTATTACAAAGGCAAATGAAAAGGCAGATAAGTAAAAATTATTACAAAATGAGACGTATAGATTTAAGGTTTTTTTTGCCTCAGTTAACCCCCTTAGTGACCGGGCGGTTTTACACAAATCCGTCCTTAAGGCTAGGGTCAGACGAAAGCATTTTTCCCCGCGAACGTGAAAAAGTGCGTTCGAACGCATTGACGTATTTTTTCACGGAATGCGCAAAAACGGTCAGACGACACGCACTTTCGGGCGTGTTTTTGTACAGATCGTCAATAAAAACTCTTTTTGCGTCTGGACGTTTATGTAGGCTGGACATTAGCAGCGTCTGACATCTCCTAATCACGCAAACACGCCGCTATGCCGCAGCTGCGCATCAGTACGTCAGTACTAGCGGTTCAGTGTTCTCAGAAAAGATGCGTTCAAATTCACTTGTGTTGCATCGGCCGGATCTTTTGTGCGGCCGTACAATCGTATATTGGCCGTCACTGCCCGTCATCTGCTGCTATGTGGCCCGTATTATGTGCGCCAGAACGCACGTTCAAAGTGCGCTGGTCTGACCCAGCCTTAGTGACTGCTGCTGGTTTTACGTTTCTGCGCGGTTAGTTGTTTAGGTCAACATTTTCCTTTACTCGTTTATTCAACCCACAAATTATTACACCTTTTTTCCCACCATTAAATGGACTTTCTAAAAATACCATTATTTCATCATATCGAATAATTTACTATAAACAAATATGAAATATGATGAAAAATTTTAAAAACAAACTTTTTCGTAATTTAATCCCCACAATCTACAACCAACAATAAAGACCCTGGCTAAATAGTTTCAAAATTTTGTCCGAGACTATAAATACCCAATTTTTACATGTTTTTGCTTTTTAACCCCTGCACTGCTGAGCCAGTTCACCTATGTGCACTGCACTCATTCTGACCGTTATATGCTAATTATTTTTAGATGACAGCCTAGGTACTATTTAACTAAACCCCCCCAGACAATTTTTTTTAAAAAAAACAACACATTTTTTTTAGTTTTTTTTATTTATTTATTTTTTTAAATTTTATTTTTACGCCAGACCTGTTCATGTTTGGTATCATTGGAAAGGTGTAACCCTATAGAAAGAAGTCGAGGAGAGTGATATCTGGCGAATGAGATGGCCAGGGAATTGGGGCACCCCTTCCAATCCACTGCTCTGGAAATGTTTAATTTAGGAAGCCACCAACATGCAGTCCCCAATGTGGTGGAGCACCATCTTGCTGGAAAATGATGGTTGGTTGACGGTCATGTAGTTGTGGTGCCACGTATTCAGTCAAAAGGTCAAGGTAAACATTTGCAGTAATTGATGTCTCGCCGAAGAAAAACGGACCAATGATTCGGTTGCACATGATCCCACACCACACATTCATCTAAAGCAGAAGATCACTGATGCCATTGCCACCATTGATGAGGGGAAGCTACAGCCAACATGGCAAGAAATCCAGTACCGTCTTGATGTGCTTCCTGCAACTAATGGTGCCCATATAGAGGTGTATTAAATGAGGCAAAAAAAACATAAATATATACGTCTCATTTTGTAATAATTTTCTCTTATCTGTCGTTTCATTTGCCTTTGGAATAAATTTTTTAAATTGTAAAGAGATTTTATGGACACCCTGTATATTTCTTTTTTTATTCTTCCACAAATATTTAGAAATGAGGTGTGAACTTTAAACCAGAAACTAGGATTTATTTTCTGCAACTGGGAACCGTCCAGCTTGTCTTCACTGTAATTGAAGTGGACAATGGAGTCCTTCCTCGGATGCCAGTCTCTGTTCTAATTCGGTGGAGAAATCAGATATATGCGCGCATAAAGAAATCACACAGACAAGGAATACGTCTATGTGGCTTTCAAGCCAATGACTTCTCTGACCTTTATTGACAATTTACAAGGCTTTTATGCTACTTCGCACGTAACGAAAACAGGCTGTTGCCCAACATTCTATTCGTCATTAATATTGTGAAATTACAGACTTTGTTTAATAACAGTTAAAGAAAATAAAACATCAGCTTCTCCGGTTGTCCCTTTAGCCGTCAAGGACGTTGTTACAGGACGTTCCAAGATGTTCCAAAACATTCTCCAAGATGTTCCAAAACATTCTCTTCTTGATACTTGGAAAAAGAAACTACATGTGCGTACAAAACAATCGGCTAAGATAGCGTGTTAAACAATAATATGCATTTGATTCTTAAATCCTGATTAACCACTTAAACCACTTAAATGAGCATTTTTCTAGGCCTCTTTCTAAGCCTTTGAATATTATAAAAGCGAATATATACATATCTGTCCACAACAGTCCCCCCTAAAAATGCACATTTCCCAAGTGTACCCGTGGAGACGAGCCGTGCCTTCATCCGTTCCCCTAATAGTCTCGCCAGCCATCCCAAATCTTTGCCAGAGGCTGAGACAAGAAATTCCTATTGAATAAAACCCCTGTGTAGTCCGGGCTTCTGAGCATGGTCGAGACTGGTGGGTCAAGAGTCGGGCCTCAACTCGTCTTGCAACGGGTCACTAACCTTGGCTTAAAGCCAAATCATAGACGGTGTTCTTGAGATAGGGGACGCATGGACTCATAATTCTGTGGTTGACTTGTTACAGGTTGGCCGGTTTTGTCATTCATCTCATTCACATGAACCTCTAGAAATTCTAGACTAGTATAGGAAGTGCCAATATTCTCCCCAGTGTCCCCACACACTTGACTAAGCAGAACAGGTGTAGTGGATTCCACAGTTCTTTCGATAACCTTTTTAACCCCTTAATGACCCCTGACGTACCCTGTACGTCCTGTCCTCGGGTCTCCCTTAGACCCGCGGACGTACAGGGTACGTCAGCGGCGCCAAATCCCCCTCCCGCCCGATACTCACCTCCCTCGTCGGATCCCTTCGGAGCCCCTACCTCCCCAACCATTGAAGCTAGGGAGATGCCGTTTGCACCGCTGGAGAGGGGAGAGCCTCCCCTTTCCAGCGGTGTATGGCATTAACAGTTTCGCCGCCGGATCGCTTTTCGGCGCCAATTGGCGCCAAAACGCGATTCAAACCTGGAGGGGGGCTGACATCTTGGATGTCAGCCAAGCCTCCAGGTCCCCCCCCCACCCACTGACAACCTCACCATATTGTGAGGATGTCAGTAGGCCAGTTTACCCTCTAGCTGCCATGTAGAGATAAGGGGATCCTAAGGATCCCTTTATCTACCGATCCATGGCAGCTGGATGGTCATATTTGCCATCATTTAAAAGGCCTGATTATGGCCTTTCAAATGATACCAAACATGACCAGGTTTGGTTTTAAAAATTTTTTAAAAAAATAAATAAATAAAAAAAAAATAATAAAAAAATTAAATAAAATAAAAAAATGTTTTTTTTTAAAAAAGTTTTTTTGTCTGGGGGGAGTTTAATTAAATAGGACCTAGGCTGTCATCTAAAAATAATTAGCACAAAATGGTCAGAATGAGCGCAGCGCACATAGGTGAACTGTCTCAGCAGTGAAGGGGTTAAAAAGCAAACGCATGTTAAAATTGGGTATTTCTAGTCTCGGGACAAAATTTTGAACCTATTTAGCCGGGGTCTTTTTGGGTGGTTGTAGATTTTGGGGATTAAATTACGAAAAAGTGTGTTTTTACCATTTTTTTCCTCATATTTCATATTTTTTTTTATAGTAAATTATTCGATATGATGGAAATAATGGTATTTCTAGAAAGTCCATTTAATGGCGGGAAAAAGGGTGTATAATATGTGTGGGTCGAATAAACGAGTAAGAGGAAAAATTGTCCTAAACACTAACAGCGCAGAAACGTAAAAACAGCAGCGGTCACTAAAAGACGGATTTGTGTAAAACCGCCCGGTCACTAAGGGGTTAATGCAGGGTAAAACACAACATCCAATCACCGTCAACAGAACCATCACTACCAGGATAACTATCCCTATTTGTGTGAGGATCTTCTGCCAGGCACTCATCCAACTAAAATACTGATCCCATGGATCAGTAATGCCAGAGTTTTTCTTCAGTTCTTCAGACAGGTCTTCCAATCGTTTAATGGCTTTAGTGACTTTGCCAGTGGGGCCTGTGTTATCCGGGATAAAGGTGCAACTGGAGCCACCAGTACCTTTCAGAATCTTACAGACCCCACCCCTCTCTGCCAGTAGCATATCGAGGGCCATTTGGTTCTGGAAGGTCATTGCAGAGGTCGGGCCTAGCTGGTTGGCCAAACCATGGAGGGCATCTTGGGTATAGTTAACAAACCTCTGTTGGTTGTAATAGATATAGTTAATCCAATCAACATTCTTGTTGATGGTTACCATGGGGATTAAAGATTCAAATCCCGCCTTTACCTGGTCTCTAGCTTTGAACTCATTAGGCACCCCCCTTGGCACTCCTATGACATCAAGGTAGACGTGGGGATAGAAACTGCTAGGTACAGAATTCGCCTCTCTCCTTTGTCTAGTGAGTCCGGGGGTATGGGCTGTTGGCAGGTCATCATCAAAGGGCAGGATGTGGAGGGGCATGATGGCTTTAGCCAGAGCACACTCACCGTCCCACGCACCTACCAAGCGGGAGCGGACTCGCATGTCACCGCAGATCCAATAGACATCTCCCAGGGAGATCACCTGGTTTTGCACCTTCTCCTTCTCCACAGCGCTGTACTGCGCACAATAACCTTCTGTGAAGTTTCTAACTACCCGGCCACCGGTTCCCCAAAGAGGAGTGACAGGTGTAGTTCCCGGGGGTAGATGGTGATACACTCTGAGAGTCTGGGGTTTTGTTTCTGGAGGGGGTATTTGGACTTCCATTCTTTGCAAGCATCGTGACTTAGAGTGGTGTTGGTAAACAAACTGAGAAAGCATTCCTCGACATCCTCGGGGATATTGAGAGGTACCGTACCTAGATGAGGCCTAGCAGTACACACACATAGCAATTGGTTCTGTTGTGGGACTGAGCGGTATATTTCATCCATTCTAACCAAACATTCATATCTGAGTATCCTGTTTCAAAGGCCATAGTATCCTCGAACGTGGGATCAGCGATAGAGGGATGGATAGACAGAGGGAGGGATAGATGGATAGACAGACGGTGGGATCAGCGATGGCCACTATACCATTGGAAGAGAGCATCATGTGGTGATTAAGGGGTTTGGGCTGTGGGTGCGGAGGGACCCAGTCAGGGGCAAGGTACATAATCTCGTAGGCGGAATCTTCCCAGGGTCTGCGGATTCTCTGAACCCCCCTTTACCCACAAACCCAGAACATAGATACCTGAATCCCCCGTCCTGGATGTTCTAGGGTTAGAATTAGTTTCAGTGCTGTTGTCCCTGTTCTAAACCGCACTTGGGCAGGTGTTTTGGGGCCATTGTCAGTGTCATACGAGCGAGAAGTGATTTACCATTTTCATCTTTCTTATCTAAGGAGATCTGTGGTTTATCCCCAGGGAACTCCCGTATTCCATCCCACCGATTGCCCAACTACCGCACTCCTGTCCCCAATAGCAATTGGTAACGCACAATATATGTCATAATCATGTGGAATCCCATTTCTCCAGATACATTGCAAGCGGGGACCTGGGCATGGGTGTATATCACAATAGTTAAAGGTGTATGTAACCACGCAAGTGTTAGATGAATTATACCAGAAAGTGGTTATTTTGTTTTCGGCGGCAGTAGTATTCATTGCGTGGCCCATGACATGGGCATTGTCCGTCAGTTGTCCCAGGGCAGCTTCCACCTGGGCTCTCATAACCGCTTGTACCATATCATCAGCTGCCTGTCCCAGTATAACAGCTACATTGTTTTTGGGAGTTGGAGGTATGTCATGGGTGTTTCGGTAGAAAGGGTACGTGGTGTCGGTTTGCTGGGGTGGAAAGGTGATAAGATCTTGGTGCCGGGGTGGAAAAAGTGTGGGCTGGCTACGGGTGACCTGGGTGTGGTTGCAGGTAATCCTATGTGGGACGTTAGGGAATCATCAGTACGATTTACTGAGTCATAAGAATGATCGGAGGAAGGTGCCTGCATTCCCAACCATGGTTGACCCGGGTCACCGGTACGGTCTATCGTGTGGAGAGTGGTATCTAAATTGGTCAAATGAGGCATTATAGGGTATATTGTCGGTACCTGGCTTGTGGCTGTTAATGAGGACATTACAGGACGAGTGGTGTAGTACGACCCATCGATACATAAAACAGGGTAGAGACCTGTCGGCTGTTTTTGGGCAGTTGTGGTTTGGGTTGGGGTTATTATTTTCTTTTTGGATACCTTACCATAGGAAGGAGTCTCAGAACTTGGAGTGAGATAATAGTAATTCGTTTTTCCTTTCGTCTTATCTAATGTTTCTATCTACGCTTCATTCTCAATTTCTTTTGCAACCCTATACCAAGCCTGTGCAACATTCCATAAGCCATTATCAATCAACATTCCTTTCTTATTCTTCAACACATGTTTCCATTCTTCTACCTGTAATCTGGGATTATCTAATTCGCAAATCCTGCCTAAAATCTTTAGGTTTGTCACATTTCTTTTGCCTGTCCTTTCCTCAACTAACTTGCATGGTGATGACCAACCAGTATGGCTAGTCTGTTCATTTCCCATTCTCGATTGTTAGCTTTGTTTTCCTGGTCACTCTTCAATTCATGTAGTTTATCAACAGTCAGAAATGAGGAAAGACTTATATCTATCGTGTCCTATTTGTTACCACGACAATAAAGCGTCTCGTCCTCCCCTATATTCCAAATATAGGACTCTGCTAGAAAGGCGTAGCTAGCACCTCTCCGTCGCGCAGCATATATATCCTACAGGGTCACCTGTTCCTACTAGATATATATATTCTTGTGAGTTCCTAATAGATACGCCTAATGCATCATCTATCCCAGTACCCACAAAAACTCCTCTGACTGTTAATCAAACTATACTTCAATCATAGATATATCGCGTCCTACCACCAAGCTTGTGATCGCCTGTTATTGTTAGGAAAGTCCTAATACCAGGTATGCGCCTATTTCATCACATCACCTGTTACCGCGCTGGAGATAGCTAACCAGGTACACACCACTTGTTACCACAGGTTCGCGATAATCTCTCTGATTAACAACCAAAATACTAATTCTATCAGGAAATATCCCGTCAATACAAAGAGCCGTGAACAGACACGTACAAACAGACAACTGGCATGCGGTTCGTGGGTCAGTATAACGGGCACCTGGGCAAAGTTAAATAAAACCCCACTTTTGATGCTTTTCCCAAGTGTCACACTGGGGTTTCCCGGGGTAGGATCACAAACCAGAACACATCACCGATAAGATATCAAAAGGTATCTTACCTGTGAGGTTACGAAGTTGATCAGGCTCCGGTTCTGGTGTGGTCCCGCCAGGAAATCCTCTTTGGTGACACACTGGATAAAGCGTAACCCAGGGCCCCACGTCGCAGGCGCCAAATTGAAGTGGACAATGGAGTCCTTCCTCGGATGCCAGTCTCTGTTCTAATTCGGTGGAGAAATCAGATATATGCGCGCATAAAGAAATCACACAGACAAGGAATACGTCTATGTGACTTTCAAGCCAATGACTTCTCTGACCTTTATTGACAATTTACAAGGCTTTTATGCTACTTCGCACGTAACGAAAACAGGCTGTTGCCCAACATTCTATTTGTCATTAATATTGTGAAATTACAGACTTTGTTTAATAACAGTTAAAGAAAATAAAACATCAGCTTCTCCGGTTGTCCCTTTTAGCCATCAAGGACGTTGTTACAGGACGTTCCAAGATGTTCCAAAACATTCTCCAAGATGTTCCAAAACATTCTCTTCTTGATACTTGGAAAAAGAAACTACATGTGCGTACAAAACAATCGGCTAAAATAGCGTGTTAAACAATAATATGCATTTGATTCTTAAATCCTGATTAACCACTTAAACAACTTAAATGAGCATTTTTCTAGGCCTCTTTCTAAGCCTTTGAATATTATAAAAGCGAATATATACATATCTGTCCACAACAGAGGTGTATTAAATGAGGCAAAAAAAACATAAATATATACGTCTCATTTTGTAATAATTTTCTCTTATCTGTCGTTTCATTTGCCTTTGGAATAAATTTTTTAAATTGTAAAGAGATTTTATGGACACCCTGTATATTTCTTTTTTTATTCTTCCACAAATATTTAGAAATGAGGTGTGAACTTTAAACCATAAACTAGGATTTATTTTCTGCAACTGGGAACCGTCCAGCTTGCCTTCACTGTAATAACTATAGTATTTGAGCACATATTGCACTTCCAGTTGTTGGCCTGTCATGACCTTCCTCTTCACACACTGTAAAATACGAGTCTAATCCTCGATGGTTCAAGAAAATGTAAGGAATGAAAAGGTTAGAGCACAGGAAAACAGAAAGAAAACATAAAGACAAGAAACTATATATAAAAAAAAAATCAAGAAAGAACAGTTGTAGTTCACAGTAGGTGTTTTTAAGTAGAAAATAGCGTGGATGACCAGGCAACATTTGCAGATACAAGGACGGGATTATGGTTTAGAAGAGAGTTATAGTAAAAAAAAACCTAATAAAACAGGTACCGTAGATACTCGAATATAGCGCCACCCGAATATAATGCGATGGATAGAGATTTATTATGAAAATGAGAGAATATTCAAGACTCGAATATAACGCGAGGAACAAACTTTTACTGTACTGGTAAACAGAATACAATCCTTCCAGGTTCTCTTAACACAGTCAGGCCCTCCCTCAGCCCAGGGTGCTCTGCTCTAGAATGATTGCAGTTGTTACTAAGTATGAAGCCACCGGCCATCCGTCTTCTTTACTAGCGATTAGATGGCCGGCGGAGGCGAGCAAGGTGAATGATTGGCTTAAACCGAGCTTGCCCTCTGGCCGTGATGGATCCCAAATCTCTCAAATCTGGGAGTTCCTGAAGTGTTTACAAACATGAGGGAGCACGCTTTCACTTCAGCGAGACTACCGGAACTTCCGGGAGATTTAGGATCCAGAGCAAGGGAAGTTTTTTGCTTTTTTTAACACTCGGTGCAGATGTCTCGAATATAACGCGACCCCCTCCAATTTTAAGGTAAATTTTTGTCACCAAAATCTAGCGTTATACTCGAGTATCTACAGTATTAAATATATTTTATATGCAGAAAAAATGGTTTTGCGCCTATTAACTACCAGGGCGGCTGCGTAGACCAGAAGTATCCAGCCTGCTTCATGTATAAAACATAACAAGAAAAAAGGTTGTCATTGCACTCACCACTGTAGCTCCATGTGAGTGAAACAAAACACAATCAGAGGTTTTGGTTTACTTGAATAGTCATTAAAGTGTAAGCCCACCCGCCACATCACGGCACTTCTGGTCAGATGGGTCCTACCTAAAGGATCCATTTGTGCCTACACTTTAATGGCCATTCAAGTAAACCAAAACCTCTGATTGCGTTTTGTTTCGCATGGAGCTACATGAGAGCGCAAATGACAACCTTTTTTCATGTTACATATTAAATATATTTTAGTTTTTCCCCTTGATGAACAAGACTGAGGGCCCTATTCCAAAGTAGCATCTCGATATAATATGCATAGCATTATACAGAAGTTACCTTGTTGCTGGGAATCGCTATTCTACTCTTGGTGCAAGCTTTGCGAGTATATGCTTCCCTACTGTAAAGTGAAGTCTCCTATACCTTGTGTACTTTGTATACCAGCACTAGTTAATCTGCAACTCAAAATAGAAGATTGAGCTATTCCAAGGTAGCTCTTTCTTCTGTCGTGGAGACGGTATTACACAGACACAAGAGAGGGCAAGGACATGACACAGAACACCCGGCCTGCACCTCCCAAATACATCTTCAGGACCATGCACCCCAAGTCCAAATGATGCACGTCACAACAAATGTTACTTTTTCTATTTTCACCAATACCCGACAACCTGTGGCGAGACAATCCAACTCTAATGTGCAAACCCTTCCATTTAATTTTTTCGTCATTTCTACACTGAAGGGGTAATTCAGAGAGAGCTGATCTGGCCCCGAAATATCACTGAAAAGGGAATCTCCCTGTACGGTGACATTTCGGGGCCATTCGGCTACTCGGAGAGCAGGCAGTTCGCCAAATTTTGGCGTACTGCCAGCGATTACGGTACTTTTCGACGGCAGTGAAATCCCCCATAGAGAAGCAATGGTTAATCTATTCAGAGACACCGAACAGCAGAGAAAAGTTGCCGTAGTGCCCTGCTGTTCGGTGCTTCCATTCGGCAGGTTAATTCAGGCAAAACCCATAGGCTTCAATGTTAAAAATATCCCCGGTTTTATACAATATCTAATAAAACATTTATTATTTTAATCTGCAGTAAAACGTCTCTTTATTTATTGATTATTTTTTTAGGATCTTTCAGGCATTTTTTGCCAATTTTTTTTCCCCCCATTTTTTTAAAAGCGTTTTTTCTTTTTTCTGTAACAGCCCTTTTTATTATCATTCATTAGATCTTATATGTCAATTCCAGACATTTTCGTTCAGTAGTTTTTTTGCAAACAGCGTTTCAAATTTGACACTTTCAATCATATTGTGAGGTTTGTTTTTTTACCCCATTCGTCAGCTTGTCTGCCCTGTGATCGGCAGCTCAGTGTTTTTTTCCGACGTGTTCGGCGTTTTTTTTGCGGCGGTTCTGGTTGGTTTACGGCAGGTTTTCGCTGGGTTTGAGGCAGGTTTTCCCTGCAATTCGGGGACCCTTCGGTGAATGCTGAATCCACCGCAGGGTGGGAAACTATGATTCCCCGAAGTGCAGTGAAGTGCGGGGAACGAGAGCGCACCGAAATGTCGGCGACATTTCGGTGCTCTCTGAATAACCCTCTGAATTCCTTAGAATACATGAGTTGCCGGTTTCTCTGACAAATTATTTTTCATCCGGCCTCTGATGCTGTATTTTTTCTGAAATATTTTAGAGGAGATGAAGGCATTGCGAGGATTTAGAGTTGGACATAGGATATTGAAGTGAGTTTAACGATTTTCAGAACCGCTCAAAAGGTCTTTCTTTTCGAGTCTATCAAGTCGCTGTAAAAATAAACATCAAATTAAACTCCTCCGTTTAAAGCATCCTGGAACATAAATGTCAGCTGGCATCACGAGGGGAGAAAAAAATCCAAAGAAATGCAAAAATCAATGCTTTTTAAATTATCCCAGGGTTTTGTGTTATGACATTAGCGTGAAGCGCTGAGAGGGAACAGCTAATTTGTGTGCCGTCTGCGGGTCCGTACGGCTCGTGAAGACCCTTTTTCATTAGATTTTGCCATTCACCTGCTGCAGTTTCGCTTAACGCATTATTACGCTGCTTTCTTTGCAAGGCGGCCCTTCACAACACATCAATTCCATGTTTATTTCTCAATAAATATATAGAAAGTGGAATTGTGATGAGGTGCCACCAGGTCGACATCACAAGTCGGGGGATAGAATCCAACAGTCTATCGACACTCATAAGCAGTCAGTGGCAACGTCTCATGCAGGGGTCATCACATCGCATAATCCCAAATGGGTAGCTCTCCTTAATCTGCTGGTCTCTTTTCATGAATACATAGTAAGTTGAAAATGATGTAGCTCGCTTTGGGAGACTATGGAAACATTTATTTCATCCAAAGCCTTAACGCTGTGTGTTTCGGGAGAGACGGGGAGCGACGATGGTGCTGTCTGCATGTGTGGTGGAAGCGAGAAGGCAATACAAGCAAAACCTATTTCATAAAGGGTTAAAAGGTCATTAAGGAATAAGTAATAACGAAAACATTATTATGCACTATTTAGGTGTTCAGGCAACAATATGGACCACAAGTAAATTTTATAAATATATACAATAGAAGAGGTATAGGAGAGAAAGAAGTATTAAGTAATTTGCCCTACTAATGTCTGGGGGTAACAAAATCATCAATTATGTCTTAAATGTTGACTCCATAATATCCACCATGAGGATTCAGGACACCCATGAGTAAAAATTAGCATATACTGAAAAAAAACTATCAATATTTCTGCCTTTCTGTCCATCTAGGTATCTATCTCTATGGGCCTATGTCATTATTTACAAACATCTATCTATTGCTATGTCTGTCTGTCTATCCATCTATGTATCTATCTCTATAGGCCTTTGTCATTATTTGCATACCTCTTCCTATCTATCGATATGTCTGTGTCTATGTCTATCGATCCATCTTTCCATCTACCTATCAATCTCTGTAGGCCTATGTCATTATTTACATACCTCTATCTATCTATCGCTATGTCGGTCTGTCTATCCATCTACTTATCTATCTCTTTAGGCCTGTCATTATTTACATACCTCTATCTATCGATATGTCTTTCCATCTATGTATCTATCTTTCCATCTATGTATCTATGTATCTATCTATCATATCTATCTATCTATCTCTATAGGCCTGTCATTATTTACATACCTCTATCTATCTATTGCTAGGTCTGTCTATCTATCCATCTATGTACGGTATCTATGTATCTATCTATCTCTATAGGCCTTTGTCATTATTTGCATACCTCTTCCTATCTATCTATCTATCTATCTATCAATATGTTTGTCTGTCTAGCCGTCTACGTGTCTATCTATCAATATGTCTGTCTTTCTTTCTTTCTATCTGCCCATCTATCTATCGCTATGTCGGTCTGTCTATCCATCTACGTATCTATCTCTATAGGCCTGTCATTATTTACATACCTCTATCTATCTATTGCTAGGTCTGTCTATCTATCCAGGAAGGAGAGTGTCATCTGCGCTCATTCCTATGTGTTCCATGTACAACAAAAATGAGGTTTTGTTTGTTTCAATGGCCATTGCAACGTAAGCCCACTCGCCACTTCAAGGCACCTCTTTAGAGTGGGTACCTAACAATTGTAACCAAAAGGCCGCTCTACTGAGCAGCTCCAAGCCCCTCCAGCTGCTTTTCAGCAAGGAGAGACAAAGATGGTGGGTTTTATTTATACACGCACCAAACACTTCCCATTTGGGATCAAAAACAAAAACATGGAAAGAGGAACAGCTGCAAAACGACGGACTGGTGTTACAAGCATGATATACATAAATACAGAAAAAATGGCGTCGCGCCCATACTCACTTATTTTTGGAGCGGCGGCAACTGCCAGGAGTAACAGCCCAGTAAATGTATAAAACATAACAAGGAAGGAGAGTGTCATCTGCGCTCATTCCTATGTGTTCCATGTACAACAAAAATGAGGTTTTGTTTGTTTCAATGGCCATTGCAACGTGAGCCCACTCGCCACTTCAAGGCACCTCTTTAGAGTGGGTACCTAACAATTGTAACCAAAAGAGGTGCCTTGAAGTGGCGAGTGGGCTTACGTTGCAATGGCCATTGAAACAAACAAAACCTCATTTTTGTTGTACATGGAACACATAGGAATGAGCGCAGATGACACTCTCCTTCCTTGTTATGTTTTATACATTTACTGGGCTGTTACTCCTGGCAGTTGCCGCCGCTCCAAAAATAAGTGAGTATGGGCGCGACGCCATTTTTTCTGTATTTATGTATATCATGCTTGTAACACCAGTCCGTCGTTTTGCAGCTGTTCCTCTTTCCATGTTTTTGTTTTTGATCCCAAATGGGAAGTGCTTGGTGCGTGTATAAATAAAACCCACCATCTTTGTCTCTCCTTGCTGAAAAGCAGCTGGAGGGGCTTGGAGCTGCTCAGTAGAGCGGCCTTTTGGTTACAATTGTTAGGTACCCACTCTAAAGAGGTGCCTTGAAGTGGCGAGTGGGCTTACGTTGCAATGGCCATTGAAACAAACAAAACCTCATTTTTGTTGTACATGGAACACATAGGAATGAGCGCAGATGACACTCTCCTTCCTTGTTATGTTTTATACATTTACTGGGCTGTTACTCCTGGCAGTTGCCGCCGCTCCAAAAATAAGTGAGTATGGGCGCGACGCCATTTTTTCTGTATTTATGTATATCATGCTTGTAACACCAGTCCGTCGTTTTGCAGCTGTTCCTCTTTCCATGTTTTTGTTTTTGATCCCAAATGGGAAGTGTTTGGTGCGTGTATAAATAAAACCCACCATCTTTGTCTCTCCTTGCTGAAAAGCAGCTGGAGGGGCTTGGAGCTGCTCAGTAGAGCGGCCTTTTGGTTACAATTGTTAGGTACCCACTCTAAAGAGGTGCCTTGAAGTGGCGAGTGGGCTTACGTTGCAATGGCCATTGAAACAAACAAAACCTCATTTTTGTTGTACATGGAACACATAGGAATGAGCGCAGATGACACTCTCCTTCCTTGTTATGTTTTATACATTTACTGGGCTGTTACTCCTGGCAGTTGCCGCCGCTCCAAAAATAAGTGAGTATGGGCGCGACGCCATTTTTTCTGTATTTATGTATATCATGCTTGTAACACCAGTCGTCGTTTTGCAGCTGTTCCTCTTTCCATGTTTTTGTTTTTGATCCCAAATGGGAAGTGTTTGGTGCGTGTATAAATAAAACCCACCATCTTTGTCTCTCCTTGCTGAAAAGCAGCTGGAGGGGCTTGGAGCTGCTCAGTAGAGCGGCCTTTTGGTTACAATTGTTAGGTACCCACTCTAAAGAGGTGCCTTGAAGTGGCGAGTGGGCTTACGTTGCAATGGCCATTGAAACAAACAAAACCTCATTTTTGTTGTACATGGAACACATAGGAATGAGCGCAGATGACACTCTCCTTCCTTGTTATGTTTTATACATTTACTGGGCTGTTACTCCTGGCAGTTGCCGCCGCTCCAAAAATAAGTGAGTATGGGCGCGACGCCATTTTTTCTGTATTTATGTATATCATGCTTGTAACACCAGTCCGTCGTTTTGCAGCTGTTCCTCTTTCCATGTTTTTGTTTTTGATCCCAAATGGGAAGTGTTTGGTGCGTGTATAAATAAAACCCACCATCTTTGTCTCTCCTTGCTGAAAAGCAGCTGGAGGGGCTTGGAGCTGCTCAGTAGAGCGGCCTTTTGGTTACAATTGTTAGGTACCCACTCTAAAGAGGTGCCTTGAAGTGGCGAGTGGGCTTACGTTGCAATGGCCATTGAAAAAACAAAACCTCATTTTTGTTGTACATGGAACACATAGGAATGAGCGCAGATGACACTCTCCTTCTTGTTATGTTTTATACATTTACTGGGCTGTTACTCCTGGCAGTTGCCGCCGCTCCAAAAATAAGTGAGTATGGGCGCAACGCCATTTTTTCTGTATTTATGTCTATCTATCCATCTATGTACGGTATCTATGTATCTATCTATCTCTATAGGCCTTTGTCATTATTTGCATACCTCTTCCTATCTATCAATATGTTTGTCTGTCTAGCCGTCTACGTGTCTATCTATCAATATGTCTGTCTTTCTTTCTTTCTATCTGCCCATCTACCCATCTATCTCTATAGGCCTATCTATCTATCGCTATGTCGGTCTGTCTATCCATCTACGTATCTATCTCTATAGGCCTGTCATTATTTACATACCTCTATCTATCGATATGTCTGTCTATCTATCCATCTATGTATCTATCTATCTCTATAGGCCTTTGTCATTATTTGAATACCTCTATCTATCTATCCATCTATCTATCCATCTATCAATATGTTTGTCTGTCCATCCATCTATGTATCTATCTCTATAGGCCTTTGTCATCATTTACATACCTCTTCCTATCTATCGATGTCTGTGTCTATTTCTATCTTTCCATCTACCTATCAATCTCTGTAGGCCTATTTCATTATTTACACTCCTCTATCTATTGCTATGTATGTCTGTCTATCCATCTACATATCTATCTCTATAGGCCTTTGTCATTATTTACATACCTCTATCTATCTGTCCATCTTTCCATCTACCTGTCAATCTCTATAGGCCTATGTCATTATTTACATGCCTATATCTATCTACCTCTCTCTATCGGCCTATGTATCTATCGCCTATCTATATATCACTATTGGCCTCTCTATCAGCCTATATATCTATCCACAAATCAATAAAATAACCTATGTATAAATCATTTTATCTCTCGTGGCCTTGGTATGTATTTATCTATCTCTATCGGTTTATCTAGCTTTCTACCTTTGTATTTATCTATTTGTATTTGTCTTTATTTGTTGATATGTTTATCTTTTCCATCTGCAAAACAATAAAACAGCCTACACACACATATTATATAAATATATATTAAGTAAAAAGGTCATGAAAACGAAAGCACACCCTTACAATACTCCAAAACATACCTAAGACTAACAAACTGAAAAATTGTCTCCAGGCAAAACACAGGGGACAAAATAAAGCATAGCTTACAAAAGAGGGTCTAGATCAGGGTTTCCCAAACCTGTGCTCAGGACTCCCTGACAGGCCAGGTTTGCAGGATAAGTGAAGCACAGCACAGGTGATATGATTGGCTGCTCAGTGATTGCAGGATTCAGTCTGCATTTCCCCAAGGTGATCTGCAAACTCTGGCCTGGTTGAGGGTCCCGTGGACAGGTTTGGGAAACACTGGTCTAGATGGTACCACATCAAGACCGGATGGAAACAGAGCAACTTGCACACCATTATATCATTTTATATATTCTATATGTCACCATAATTGTGAGCATATTTCACCATTTCACTTGTTTTGTGTATTAAGCCATGTACGCTCTAACCACGTTTTACACGATGATGAGAAGCAGTAAAGGGATGACGGCACTCCGGTACGATGCAACGATGCTTTCAGAGCGTCAATACAAATTGGGTGCCCAAGGAAGCCACGTCTATGAAGACAAAAAAACAATCAGGGACCCTACACACAAGAAGCAATAATGTATTTTATTTACAGCAGCAAGAGCGACGTTTCGGCTGAACACCCAGAGTATTCAGCCAAAACATCACTGTTGCTGCTGTAAATAAAATACGTCCTTGCTTCTGGAGTGTTGGGTCCCTGTTTGTTTTTTTCCTGTTTTACACCATGACCTGTTTCTGTTTCCTCTTATCCATAGGAAGATCTATGGAGATCTTTGTTCTTCCGTCCAGTCTTAATATTGGACCATCCATTGTACCCTTTTTATTTTTTTTAGTATATTGACATAGTTAAATAACACTCCTAATACGGAATTTAGCAAATTATAATTAATCACAGCGCAGAATGAATGACACAACTGAGCAAATAATTTCTTAAACTACCATTGCAATTTTATCCTATACCGTAATTCGTCTGTCGGACCCTGGATCAAGATTTGCCATTCAATCCAGACCCCCCAAATTTAGAGTAAGTGTCCTTTCTGCTATCTGACACAGAGACAATTCTAAAGAAGATCCTTGTCCTTTTATTTATTTCTTTTTCTTGACACGGCAGATACTGGCGTAAGTGTCTGCCATGCCACTGACATTGATCATGATTGCATGTCCACAGAGGTCACGTACCAAACAGCTACTTTAATAGATAGCGAAGGAAGTAAGAATTAGGTTTGCTATAGAACGCAAAAGAATTTTGTTTTCGGCTGTGGATTAACTGAAAATAGCAGGATTCCCTGATCCCCTCCGACCAAAGGATTCCAAGCCAACGTTATTTCATAGGCCCTGATTTTAATATTAATTGCATGGTCTATAATTTGTTCCTGAAACAGTCCAGATCACCTTTTCTTGGTTTGTAAAAACGAAACATATATACCTATAAAGCTCAAAAGGAAATCAAACAACAAGCTTTAACCAGGTAATCTGCAGACCACCAAACAATCCTTGGGTAAAAGTGATTTTTAGGGTTAGGGTCAATTTAGGGTTAGGGTCATGGTTTGGGGCTTGGGTAATGTCAGGGATAGTTTTAGGTTTAGGATTTGAGGTGGGGATTAGGTTTGGGTTGGCCATGGATATGGGTAATTCTAGGTATTGGGTCAACTGTAAGCCACTCCAAAGTCTCAGAAAACACATTACCCAACTGTGATGGTTAGATTTGGCTTTACCTGGGTAAAGGCCGATGTTTGATTACATTTCAGGCTTTACCCAAAGCTGTCTGGGTGATGTCTGTTTCACGCGGGTAACACTATGGGGGTTATTCAGAGAGGCCGAAATGTCGCCGACATTTCGGTGCTCTCTCGTTCCCCGCTCTACGGGGAATCAAAGTTCTCCACCCTGCGTTGAATTCAACATTCACCACAGGGTCCACAGAATGCAGGGAAAACCCGCCACAAACTCACCGAAATCACCGCAAAAAAACACACCGAACACGTCAGAAAAAGTCACCGAGCCGCCAATCACAGTGCAGACCAGCCACCGGAAAAAGCCGACAAGCTGACGAACAGGGTAATTAAAAAAATAAACAACAATATGATTGAAAGTGTCAAAATTGAAACGCTGTTTGCGAAAAAACTACTGAACGAAAATGCCTGGAATTTATAAGATCCAATGAATGATAATTAAAAGGTCTGTTACAAAAAAAGAAAAAAACTCTTTAAAAAAAAAAAATGGGGGAAAAAATTCCTAAAAAAAAATCCTGAAAAATGACTAAAAGATCCTAAAAAATCTATAAGTAAAGAGCCTTTTTGCTGCAGATTAAAATAATAAATGGTTTATTAGATATTGAATAAAAACGGGAATATTTTTAACATTGAAGCCTATGGGATTCGCCTGAATAAACCTGCCGAACAGCAGGGCACTTCGGCAACTTTTCTCTGCTGTTCGGTGTTCTCTGAATAGATTAACCATTGCTTCTCTATGGGGGATTTCACTGCTGAACAGGCACCGTACTTGCTGGTAGTTTGCCAAAATTTGACAAACTGCCTGGTCTCTGAATAGCCGAATGGCTCAGATATGTCACCGTACGGGGAAATTCCCTGTTCAGTGACATTTCGGGGCCAGAACGGCTCTCTCTAAATATATGAGCAGACACTCTGTTTCCTAAAATGTGTGTTAAATCTAGCTTTAGTTTTCCTATTCTTTTTGATTTAGGGGATTACGATGTAACAGCACGTTGTTTATAGGATCTCTGCACATGGATAGCACAGGTAAATATATCACCGTAGCACAGGACATGTGAGGACATGGGCAGTACCATGGTGAATCCAGGGCCGTCTGGGTTAGCATTTCTCACCTGGAGGTCCTGTTGATCGTGAACCATTGTGATCTTCATTGTAAGTTTCTTTGCTGCTCGACTTTTTTCAGGCTGTAGCTGAGTTTTGCTCACACTGC
>RXON01002807.1:0-90037 GCA_009667805.1 Leptobrachium leishanense | reverse complement strand
TACGGTCGGTCCTTCACCGTGTGATGACCGACCATAACCCCTTGGTATGGCTCAACCGAGTGGCGGGGAGAACGGCCGCCTACTGCGGTGGAGCCTGGCTCTCCAACCCTTCAACTTTTCCATCCAATATCGGCCCGGGTCGCAGAACGGTAACGCAGATGGGTTATCGCGACAGTCGGCCCGGGAACCAGGGGATGGGGAGCCCCGACTACCTCGGTACGACCCGGTGGGGTCCAACCGAGTGCGTCGGACCTTGGGGAGGGGGAGGAGTGTCACGGGATGGCCCAGCACCCTCAGCCAGGGGCGGTGCAGTGACAGTGGGGACATGGACACTTGGGTGTGGTGGCACGCACCCGTTTACCAGTTTTTATGTAGATGTGACATTGTGTGGTGTTAATAACGTGTTCCCCGTTGGTTTATGTGTAATGACTTTTCCCTTTTTTGCCTTGCTCGCCGCCATTTTCCGATTCGTGTGGCGCAGTTGGAATTCTCGTTTCGTAAAATGGCCGATTCGGACCATCCGGTCCGAATTGGTGACTCCCTGAAGGCCAAGGGCCAATGGGTCCTGGGAGGGCGGGCAAGGAGTCCCATTGTATTCTAATTGTGTGCAGAGGTAATAAATACTTGAACTGTAAATAAAAAAGCCAGATTCTGCAGTACATTCAGCTCTGACTGTGTGGGGTTTATTCTCCGCCGTATTTTCGGATCTGAGTGTCCTCCGCGGCCTCAGAGTACGGTGCCCACCCGGATACGATCCGAATCGAGCGCTCTGACCCTGCATCGAGTATCAGGGCAGAGGCGCTGCTCAGGAAGCTTCGATTCGAGGAAGACGGAGATCCGAACCGAACGGCCCCGCGGGAACCGCGCTTCGGCCTTGCGGTAAGACCCGAACTCTCCACTGGTCCCGTCAGATCCGAACCTTTCTCCCATACCGATCCGAAGCCCTCCAGTTCCGATTCGACCCGCCATTCCTTCCCGACTCGAAACCTTCACCGCCCAAGATCCGAAGAGACACCCGCCCCCGGATCGGAAACGTTTCCCGCCTAAGATCCGAAACGTTTCCCAATAAGATCCGAATCTTTCTCCGCGGCTGCTAGGGCCGATTCCCCCCAGGCGTCCCACACCCGCCAGGTCAGGGAACCAGTTGCTCGGGACGCTGAGTGCTGCGCGCCTCAGTGGTCGGGACTGGTTCCAGGCAGGGGTCCCCTCCACCGCCCGCTAACCCTACCCTAGGGTCACGCCAGGCCGCACGAGACGCCGAGTGCGCGTCACTCGGTAGTCGGGCCAGCGGTAAGCGAAGGGGTCACGCAGATAGAGCACACCCGCAGGCGGAACACCATCGCATTCCGTCATAATAGGTATAGTGATAAAGGTATTCCTCACCCTTTTTGCCCCCCACTGGATTTTTGGAAAATGGTAAAATGCGTGTTTTATTTTTCAAGACGAATCTAAATACCAATTCACGTCTGTAACATCTTCTGATTTTGAGATATAGTATCCTGGTTGAAAAAGTATTCACCCCCCTTTTTTCACCCACCACGTTGGATTCTTGAAAAATGGTAAAACATGTGTTTTTTTTTTTATTTTTCAAGAAGATTGTAAGTGCCAGATTTCACACCTGTAACCTCTTTGGTTTTTGGAAATATAGGTATACTGATAAAAGTATTCAACCCCCCTTTTTCCCCCTCCCACTGGATTTTTGGAAAATGGTAAAATAGGTGTTTTTTTTTTTTTGTTAAGACAAATCGAAAATACCAATTTACACATCTGTAACATCTTCTGTTTTTGAGATGTAGGTATCCTGTTTTAAAAGCATTCACCCCCCCTTCTTTTACCCCCCCCCCCCACTTGGATTTTTTGGAAAATGGTAAAACACGTGATTCTTTATTTCAAAAGATTGTAATTACCAACTTCACACGTCTGTAACATCTTGGTATTTGAACTATAGATTATACTGATAAAAGTATTCAGACCCCTTTCCCTCAACCCCCCCCCCCCCTTATTTGGATTTGTGGAAAATGGCATAACACAGGGTTTGTTTTTTTTCATGAAGATTGTAAATACCAAATTTCACACCTGTAACATCTTCGGTTTGAAATCTAGGAATACTGATAAAGGTATTCAACCCCCGTTCCCCCCCCCCCCCCCAGGAATTTTCAGAACATGGTTAAAATACGTGTTGTTTTTATTTTTCAAGACGAATCTAAATACCAATTTTCAGGACTGTAACATCGTCTGTTTTGGAGATACAGGTATCCTATTTAAAATATTGAACCCCCTTTTTTTCACCCCCCCCCCACTTGGATTTTTGAAAAACGGTAAAATACGTGTTTTTTTTATTTTTCAAGACGAATCTTTTTTTTTTTTTTTCACATCTGTAGCATCTTCTGGTTTTGAGCTATAGGTATCCTGTTTAAAAAATATTAACCCCCTTTTTTCACCCTCTTAGGGGCGGAGTTTCCAAAAATCCTTCCTTAGTGGGGCCTAAATCATAAAAACGGTGCACCTTCAAAATTTCACATTCCTAGGTTAAACGGTTTCAGCTGGCCGTTGAGTCAGTCAGGACTTTCGCGTATAATATATATATATATATATATATATATTTCTCCAACCTGATTCATTTTTAGTGAGCAGCGCCAGATAGTCTCTCCATTGAACAAACTAATCAGATGTTTTTGCGGTTTTCGGCGTGCATTCGCCGGGTTTTCCGGTGAGTTTTCGTCAGGTTTGCGTCGACCTTTCCCTGCAATTCGGGGACCCTGTGGTGCTTGCTGAATACACCGCAGGGTCACCGAAATGGGATCGGCAAAAGGAACCGAATTGAAGAGAACGAAAAGTCACCAAACGTGCGCTGACTTTTCCATTCTCTTTGAATTACCCTGTATGTGTTTGTTCTTAGTTTAATCTGATGTTTTGTTAATCCCGTCTGTTGTGTAATTCGGTTTCAGTGTTTTGTCTAGGAATATAAACTAACAAAGGAAGGAACGGGGCAAAGAGGCGCTCAACACGGCCTGACCCAACCAATAACTGAAAAACAACCAATACTGCCACCAGTGCAACAAGAGCGCCACCAGTGCAACAAGAGCGCCACCAGCACCGTTTTTGTTTAAGATTATCCGTGCTGGTGGCGCTCTTGTTGCGCTGGTGGCGCTCTTGTTGCGCTGGTGGCGCTCTTGTTGCGCTGGTGGCGCTCTTGTTGCGCTGGTGGCGCTCTTGTTGCGCTGGTGGCGCTCTTGTTGCACTGCGAGCAGTATTGGTTGTTTTTCATTGAGTTATTGGTTGGGTCAGGCCGTGTTGAGCGCCTCTTTGGCCCGTTCCTTCGTTAGTTGCTGTTTATTACTTGGTTTCGATACGGTACGCGCTGCTTTGTACACTCTGGAATATATCTGGCAGACTACTGTGGCGGAATGGGTGTTGTCCGCCTGCGGGTGTGCTCCTATCTGCTCCTCCCACTGCGCTTACCGCCGACCCGACTACCGAGTGGCACGGCACTCGGCGTCTCGAGCGGCCTGGAGTGACCCTGGGGAAGGGTTGGCGGGCTGTGGAGGGGGACCCCTGGGTGAGACCAGCCCGACCACCAAGTGTCACGGCACTCGGCGTCCCAAGCAGCTGGTCTACTGACCTTGGTAGAAATCGGATCGTCTGCGGTGCGGCCGTTCGGTTGGGAAACGTTTCGTCCGGGGAGCCGTTCGGATGGGTAACGTTTCGTATTTCTCTCGGAAGCGTAGCGCTTCGGTATACCGATGCGCGGGATACGCGCCGCGGCTTCGGATCGGGGAACGGGAATCTAAGAGTAGTCGATCGTTCGATTTGGGTCGAAGTACATACGATGCCCCTCTGTGCTGATCCGAGATGCAGACACAGGTTAGTCGGATCGTATCTCGGGGTAACGTACCCTGGAGACCGCGCGGGATCTCAGCAGTACGATCGTCAATAAAGGACACCAGGCGGAGCTGTATGCACTAGATGAACTAACTTTTACTGGGAAGGCACATATATTTATAAAGATTTGTACAGCAAGAAAACAATAGGAATCCCTGCCCGCCCCCACAAGTCTCATTGGCCCTTGCTGGAAAAAGGTACCGGGTCCCCGATTCGCATTGGCTGTTCTGAATCGGGGTGGTGCCGATTCGTAACCGGATGGTCCGAATCGGCCATTTTACGATCCGATCAATTCGACCGGACCACGAGGCACTGGGAAATGGCGGCGAGCAAGGCACACAATGGGGTTTTTACATACGTTCCGCAATACACATACGGGGACACTTTTATTACACCACACAATGAAACCACATCTAATAAGATAAAACACGGTGTGCTGCTGGTGCAACGGCACCTAGGAGTCTGTGGTGACCCAAATGTCACAAAGGTCTGTCTCTGGCTGAGGGTCCTGTGCCATTCCGTGACAACTACTTCCTCAGTAAAACTCTAACTATCAGAAGCAACATCCCAACACAAGATAGTTATCTGCCACCTCCACTCCTACAGGTCCCCTCTGCCACCCTCTGCCGCTTCCTCCCAGCCACTGAGGAGGAAGTCAATTCCTTATTGTCCTCACATCTCACCACGCGCCCGCTCGACCCCATTCCCTCACATCTAATTCCTCCCTCTCCTCCTCCCTCACCCCTGCTCTCACACACATCTTCAACCTATCTCTCTCCACTGGCTCCTTTCCATCCGCCTTCAAACACGCGCTAGTTACCCCTTTACTAAAGAAACCATCCCTAGATCCCAACTCTCCATCCAACTACCGCCCTGTATCCCTGCTTCCCTTCACATCAAAGCTCTTAGAAAAACTAGTCTTCAACCGCCTCTCCCTCTTCCTGTCCTCCAATTCCCTACTTGACCCCCTGCAATCTGGCTTCCGTCCCCTACACTCAACTGAAACTGCCTCACCAAAGTCACCAACGACCTCCTAACTGCTAAAAAACACAGCCACTATTCTATCCTCATCCTGCTCGACCTCTCGGCTGCTTTTGACACTGTTGACCACCCCCTCCTTCTACAGACCCTCAACTCTCTGGGTCTCGGTGACACTGCACTCGCTTGGGTTGACTCCTATTTATCCAACAGGTCCTTCTGTGTGTCTTTTGCTGGTAACTCCTCCTCTTCATTGCCTCTATCTGTTGGTGTACCTCAAGGCGCTGTCCTTGGTCCTCTGCTCTTTTCCATCTACCCCTCCTCCCTGGGCAAAATCATCAACAGCTTTGGCTTTAATTACCACCTCTACGCTGATGACACTCAGATCTACCTCTCTACCCCTGATCTCTCTCCCCCTGTCCTCTCAAAAGTCAGTGACTGTTTATCTGGCATCTCCTCCTGGATGGCCACCCACCACCTAAAGATCAACATGTCAAAGACTGAGCTCCTACTTATTCCTCCCTCCAATGCCTCCCCACCTCCTGACTTCTCTATCACGGTGGAGGGTATCACCATCTCCCCATCAAACCAAGTTCGCTGTCTTGGAGTTACACTGGACTCTGCTCTTTCCTTCATCCCCCACATCAAGTCTCTTCCTCCTCCTGCCGATACCAACTGCGTAATATTTCCAGAATTCGGCCATTTCTTACCGCTGTCACCACAAAACAACTCATACACGCCCTGGTAATCTCCCGACTCGACTATTGCAATAATCTCTTATCTGGCCTCCCTCTGTCCCGCCTCTCCCCCCTACAATCCATCCTGAACGCCTCCGCCAGGCTAATTCACCTCACCCGCCGCTCTGTCTCTGCCGCTCCCCTCTGCGAGTCCCTTCACTGGCTCCCCATCCACTGCAGAATTAAGTTCAAAATCCTTATCCTTACCTACAAAACCCTCACTAACTCAGCTCCCCACTACCTGTCCTCACTAATCACCAAATACACCCCAGCCCGCTCCCTAAGGTCAAACAGTGACCTGCGCCTAGCTTCTCCCCGCATCACCTCTTCCCATGATAGACTGCAGGATTTCTCACGCGCAGCCCCCACTCTCTGGAACGCTCTCCCTCGTACTGTCAGACTTTCCCTAACTTCTCTTCCTTCAAACGCTCCCTTTCCTATTTAGGGAAGCCGACCCCCCCCCCAACTCACTGACACAACCATCAATCACTCTCACCTTACAGTCCTCTCCTCCTGTTTCCAACCCCAACCCTCCCAGATTGTGAGTTCCTACGGGAATAGGGCCCTCATCTCCTCCTGTACTGTTTGTCAAATGTTGTTCAATGTATTGTAACCCTGTCTATACTGTGCTTATTGTACAGCGCTGCGGAATATGCTGGCGCTTTATAAATAAAGAATAATAATAATAATAATATCTGGTCTATTATCCTCTTTTGACAACTTAGACCATTTGGATTCAAGCAAACAATGATATTTTTGGTGATGTCAGATCTTGTGGACAGAGCTGCTCCCAATATCCAACAAAGCTTTTTCAATGTGCAAAAATTTTAAAGCATCAAATGCGTGCAAGATGGGAGATTCTATTTGTCAAGGGACGATACGTTGCGTGTTGCGAGTGTGTGTATACACCGCCGGCGTCTCATTTACATGATACTATCTATATGGAACAATGGCTGCGAGCCAGCAATGAGCGCTCCAAACGCTGTATGAAGATTTTGGTGAACTTTGAAACTGACAATCTTACAAAAATCAATGATAACGCGGAGGTGGAACGAGTTAAAATCCCATCCCTCTTTCGATGACTTGGAAGCCAGATTAAAAACTAGTCTGGACAGATATGATAGTGATAGAAAATTCTCATGTGACCAAAGAGACTATAAAACTGGTAATGTTTATAGGTTCACCAGAATGAAAACTCGTTCGCCTAATGGTGCCTCAATTTATTCAACCGGTGTTTCAACATCTGAGTATGAATCATCCGATAACGAAACGGTGCACAAAGTGATGAACCTTGTACTTCTAACTCTGAAGTCTAGAGGGATTCTAAAGAAATCCGTCTCTTTTTAGACCTACCATACAGTCTTCCAGATTAGCGGGGAAAGAGAAAAGCTCCCCCCCCCCCAAAGCGAGGGGCAGACAAACCCAGGAAGGGAGGTCATTGACTTCAGCCGACCCTCTCCGCGGAATTAAACTGACATTGTACTGAGTGTTGACCAGATTGCATTATTGAGTAAAGGTTTGTCGTCCCCCCCCCCGGCTTCAATTCCTTTCATTGGATTAAAGATATCCATTTATTTATTAGGAAATTGGCATCGCATAAATTAGGCTTGTGCACCGATTTATTTTATTTATTTTTTTTGATTCGGTTGGTTTTTTTTTTTTTCGGATTTTTAAACTTTTCGATTCGGCTCGTTTCGACCGATTTTCAGGTACATTTTTTTTTTCGGAATTTCGACCATTTTTCGTATTTTTGTGTCATTTTGCTCGTTTTTTGTATCGACTTTTCGTATTTTCGGTAAATTTTTGTTTTTCAGAAAATTTTTCGTTTTTAGCAAATTTTCGTTTTTCGGAACATCTGTTCTCCTCGTTTGACACATTTCCAGTCCATTCGAAAAATCCGAAAATATTTCGTTTCGGCTCGGAAAACATTTCGGATCTGAAATTTTCGGATCTAAAAATTTTCGGAAATTCGGCCGCATCCGAAAACACGAATCGGGAAATTTCGTGAAAATTCCCAAACCCGAAACGCACATCCCTAGCATAAATATCATCGCATTCACCTTGAAAGATCTGCCGGCAATTATGCTTTAACCACTAACGACATGGATTGTCTTTCTACTTTAATCTCCTTTTTGTTGGATGAGAATGCGTCCTCGAACAATATTACTCGCACCAATTTCAAGCCTAAGAGCAAACTCACCCACATCTCTCACAATACTCCTCCTATCTTGACAATTTTTGCAAGGTTGTTATGACGGAATGGGATGTTGTTCCGCCTGCGGGTGTGCTCTATCTGCGTGGCCCCGTCGCTTACCGCTGGCCCGACTACCGAGTGACGCGCACCCGGCGTCTCGTGCGGCCTGGCGTGACCCTGGGAAGGGGTTAGCGGGCGGTGGAGGGGACCCCTGCCTAGAACCAGCCCGACCACTGAGCCATACGGCACTCAGCGTCCCGAGCAGCTGGTTCACTGACCTTGTGGGTGTGGGACGTCTGTGGAGATCGGATCTGCCAGCCACGGAGGAATCTTCGGATCTTATGTGGGAAACGTTTCGGATCTGGGTGCGGGTGGATCTTCGTATCTCAAGTGAAGGACTTTTCGGATCTGAACTGGATGCAGCTTCGGATCTTGCGGGATCGGCAGAGTCTTCGTATCTTACCGCAGTCCCTCGCAATACCGAAACGCGGTACACGGCCGCGCCCTTCGGATCGGATCTCCGTCTAATAGTCTGGGAACCGAACCTCATACGCTGCGCCTCTGCCCTGATGCGAGATGCAGGCACAGAGCGCTCGGTTCGGTTCGGATCGTCTTGGACACCGTACCCTGAGACCGCGGGGGATACTCAGAAGATGAAGCACGGCGGAGAAATAAAGACATCAGACGAGGCTGGATGCACTGCTAAATCTGCCTTTATTATTCACAGCTCAGGCATTTATTAACTTTGCACGAATTACAATACAATGGGAATCCCTGCCCGCCCTCCCAGGACCCATTGGCCATTACAGATCGGGGAGTCGCCGATTCGGACCGGATGGTCCGAATCGGCCATTTTACGATCCGAACTGGATGGTTCGATTCGGCCATTTTCCGATTCGAATAATCTGATTGCAACCACGAGGCGATCGGAAAATGGCGGCGGGCAAGGCAGACAAAGGGAACACATCACAATCAACGGGGAACACTGTATTACACCACACATAACCACATCTAATAAAAAGTACTGCGAAACTCTGTGCGTGCCACCGCACCTAAATGTTCAGGGCAAAATCAAGGTCCGTGTGCACCGCCCCTGGCTGAGGGTGCTGGGCCATTCCGTGACAGTTGTGTTTATGCAAAGCGATAGATCATTGATATTTAAAGCTTCTATCAATGATCTATGAGCCGGACAAAGTTCTCGAAAGAGAACTGCTTGGTCACAATTACAAGGTATGGACCACATTGTAATAAAGATGTCTTTAATGAAGATAGACCAGTACCATGACATGGTTTTGGCCTTTATTACAAGACGAAAAAAACTTACAAAATCTTACCAAAAGATCCTACCGAACAATATTCGGCTTCACTTATGACCATTTTGATGGTTTGGTCGATAATTCTATAACCCAGTGCGAAATATGATTTCATGCGATCATATCAACCGACCGATTGCCACTTTACGGCCTGCCCAAAATTCATAAAAGTAAAACTTTGCCGCCAGGTAGACCGATTTGTGTCTGGTACAAACTCTGACACATAATGTAAGCACATACATTGATCGTGTTCTATATGGTATTGTAAAAGAATCACCGTCTTCTATTCGTGATTCCAAAGAAACCTTAAGAGAATTGGAGGGTCCTGTGATCTCTCCTCATGCGCTACTGTGTAGCCTTGATGTTGATTCATTATATATCTGTATCCAGGGATGTCGCTAGGGGGGTGCAGCCCGTACCGGGTGTCACCACCCCCTGGGGTGACACCCTAAAAAAAAAGGATACATTGAGAATTCTCTCTTTTTCAGTATGTCCTGGGTAGGCAAGGCCTAGGCTGGCACTTTCCAGGGGGTGGCAAAAAAAAACACCACAAAGAGGATATTCACAGAGCACCGAAATGACGCAGACCTGTCAGTGTACTGTTGTTCGCCGCTCTTTGGGGAATCGAATTTCCCCGGTGAATACACCACAGGGTCCCTGAAGTGCAGGGAATTATCCACAGAATGCTGCCACGAACCCGTTGCCTGCCGTTTTTAAAAAGAACTACTGAACAATAATGTCTGGAATTAACATATAAGATCCTATGAATGATAATAAAAAGGGCTGTTACAGAAAAAAGAAAAATTGCTTTTAGAAAGAAAATGGTTTTTTTTTTCTTTTTTTTTTTTTGAAAAATGCCTAAAAGATAGTAAAAAATCTATTTTTTTTTAAATTTATTTTTTTTTGTTTTTAATATGGATTAAAGGAATAAACAGTTTATTAGATATTGGATAAAAACAGGAATATTTTTAACATTGAAACTTATGGTGTTCGTTCGCCCTGAATAAACCTGCCAAATGAAAACACTGGACATCAGGACATTTCTCTGCTGTTCGGTGTCTCTGAACAGATTAACCATTACTTCTCTATGGGGATTTCTCTGCCTTCGAACAGGCACCATACTTGCTGTCAGTTTGCCAAAATTTGTGTACGAGCTTTTCAGAGAGCTCCACAACAATAAACCTCACAGTAATGTGCGCCGTGTATTATGAGCATTCAGTGTTATGTGGGAGCACTGATTTATGCGTAAAAGTAGTTAGAAGAAAAAAAAAAACAGAAAACCATGTAAAACCCCGGGGGGGTAACACCAACCCCAGTGACGCCACTGGCTGTATCCCACATTCGTTGGGAATGAGATGTGTTGAGACTTCGCTTTTACGGAGAGGTGAATCCCATTTGGACGACACAAAATTTATGGTTCGTCTCCTTGAGTTTGTTCTATCTGCTACTCATTGGAGCAGCAATGGGTTCTCCTCGCGCTCCCTCTTATGCAAATCTATTTTTGGGAAGAGACTACGATTAATGGATGTGTTCAAATCTCATATTTACAGTTGGCGTTGTTATATTGACGATGTGGTCATTATATGGACATGCACGGCTTCTGAATCCAGTAGATTTGGGGACTGTTTAAATGTTAATGACCTCAATTTAATATTTACCTGAGAGTCAAAGTACTGTACTGAATTTTCTTGACATCTCCATTCCGAAGGACGTTTTATAAACTACCCTGTATCGTAAACCTTCCTATCGTAGACCAACAATCTTTTGATGTGGTCCAGTCATCATCCCCTATCATTGTGCAAGGGGATTCCAACCGGACAATACTTGGTGTTTACGCCACACGTGCAGTTCTATTGCCGAATTTAAAATCAAGGCACATTCGTTGAGGCTATCCCTAATCGGTGTGACGGAACCGTTCTCTTCCGCCTGTCCTGACTCTCCAGACACCCCTTCGTTGCGGTCAGCCCGGCTACTGGGAGCGCTGTCCTCAGCGCCTCGCAGCTTGACCCGCTGCTTCTGTTTCTCTGCCCTGGAGCCGTTAGGAATTTCCGGAAGGCCGCTCTGTGCCTTCTGAGGTTGAGTGTGTAGTGTAGCGTACCTGAAGGAGACACCAGACGCGGCTGTATGTTCCAACAGGATTCTCTGAGATTTAATGAACAAAAACGCCACAATTTATGCTGAGATCCAACAGCCATAATTTGCATAAATTACGCACATCGTCCTACTAAAATGCGAATTACATTGTCAGGTAGATATTTACAATAAACATTCTTTAGCCTTTAGCTCACACATTTACATTATGACGGAATGGAGTATCCGCCTGCGGTCCGGCTCTATCTGACCCCCTCGTTGGTGTTGCCAAGCCCGACTACCGAGTGGCACGGCACCCGGCGTCTCGAGCGGCTTGGGTAGAAGCCTACGTGGCGGTGTAGATCTGGAGAGTAGATGGGGCACCCACGGTGGAAATCCGCTCGACTACCGAGTGGCACGGCACTCGGCGTCTCGAGCAGCGGATCTACTGACCATTGAAAGGCTGGAGACGGTCTGCGTGGCGAACCGCGGTTCAGTAGAGTCTCCTTGACGATGCTGGCACGGTGCTGAGTCGAGGTCCCAATTCTGGGTGGTTGCGGTATCCCAAAATAGGTGGCGCAACGGCGCGGCGAATCGAGGTTCTGCCGCAAAGTTAGAGTGACCCGTTCCTGGGTGGTGGTGATATATAGCCGACGTGAAATGAAAAACACCAGGCAGAGCTGTATGTTTCAAACACTCAGATGAACTGAACTCTTTAATGAACAACGCCACTATTTATGCTGAAGTATAGCAGTCATAATTTGCATACCCATACTAATTAGGAGCCTACCCATACAATGAGGTATGGCAGTTATTTACAATCAACATTCTTCACATTCTCTTAGCCTTCAGTCCACATAACATTTCTACATCTATTGTTCCAGCACATCAGATTAAACACACACTCTATCAGAGATCCCTTAAATTAAACATGTACTTAGATAATGGGGAAAATCCCTGACGCATAATTTACACAACAGCAAAACTTGTTTACTGTATACACAAAGACACATTACCTACAGGAATATAGTATTTTAAAACCAAAGCTATGTCATTTCACTAAACTAAATTAAACTAAAACCAAACGATGTAAAGTATATTTAAAATCACACAGGGTACATCTTATTACAGCACATCAAGTAAAACCACATCTAGCAAGGAAAATAAACTGTTCATACATTGAAACGCACACTGCAAACGTTCAAAGGAACACAAGGTCCTTTTAAAAATGTCTTGGGTTTGAGTCCTGGGTCTCGCTGCGCAGAGCCCCTATGTCCCTTCCGTGACATACATAATCTATTGTTCTAACACATCAGATTAAAAGACAAACACTATCCCAGACTTTGAATCAAACATGCAGCCAGATGAGGGGAAAAGCCCTGTTGCATAAATTACACAGCAGTAAAGCTTGTTTACTGGCTATACAAAAACACCTTTACCTACAGGAATAGAAGTATTTTTAAAACTAAAGCTACCCCATTTTACACTAAAGTCTCTTGGGGTTCGAAGCGTGGAGCGCCACGTCAGCTCCATGACATATGTCCCCCCTTCCTGAACAGCAGGGCAAGCTTAGATCCCAAACGGATCGCTTGCACCTGACGAGACTTCTCACTTTGTCCCTTTTCTGCGCCATCCTCAAAGTTCCAGGGTGCTTGTGCGCCAGCACCCATCAGTGGGGTCTGACGGTCGCTGCAGGGTTGTGGGTCCATAGTCCCGGGGCAAGAGGCAAGACACCCCTCTTGTCCAGTGCGCCACGCAACAGGCCACCACAGTCCAGAGAAAAATTGTTTGTTAGTGGACACACTGGGCCTCCTCCCCACATGTCTTTTTCTCCAGCATATTTCTGAAGCCCCAGGACCAGAACCCAGTCTCTTCTTCTGCTGATGCCCCCCTCCCAAACATTCAAAAGGGGCCCACCCCACAATCCCAAATGGAAGCAATTCGTCCTGGGACCAGGAATTTGGTAGCCTCTCAGGATGGTCACTCACCGGTTCTCCTGGTCTCTTGTGCAGGTGAGAAGAGGTCCCCTCTCTGGCGCCACCTTGGTCCATAGGGGTCTCCAGGTTCGTCAGGGACAAGGCACACTCCGATGCCAGCACAGAGTCCAGCCTTAGAATTTCTGCCAAATCCACTGTGAGCGCCTCAGGTTTCTCGTTCAACAAAATTAAGTCCACAGGCTCCATAATCGCTGTCCCCTCAAGCTGGGGATCCGGGACACCTGTACTGCATCTCCCTTGCGCAGCGGGAAGGAGCGCAGCCTCTTCCCTGACAGCCTGCTGTTGTTTAATCTTGGTGTCCAGCTGTACTTCTAGCTGTAAAGTCTTTGCTTTCAGTTCAGCAACTGAAGCTTGCAGCTCGGCCTGTACCTGATGGTGCAGCTCTGTCTGGAGCCTCTCATTTTCCAGCTGTTGCTGGGAAACATACAGCCTGCTTTCAGAGTGTAGCAACTGCTCACCTATACTATGGCGTTGCTCGGTCTCGGCATCAAGCTGCTCCTGAAGCGCTTGACATTTTGCTTCCCAGGCAGTGATAGAAGCCTGGAGTTCAGCCTTTAGTTCTTGGCACTGACCCTCCAGCTGTTGACATGACTTCTCGAGTAGCTGAGCCTTTGTTCGCTCTGCCTCTCCGTCTGCTCTCAGTTGCTCATTCAGCAGTCGGCCTTTTTGAGATCCTCACCTACTCGCTCAGCATTACTCTGCTCGTCTTTCAGCTTCTCTGTCAGCTCCATAATCTGGGATTCCAGGAGACACTTTTCCCCCATTGCTGCCTGGACTTTTAAAACGCCAATGGACATGGCCTCTTCTCGCTCCCGAGCAGCCTTATCCTTGGCTCGTTCAGCAGCTGTAAGTCCAGTAAGCCAGTGATTTCCTTCTCCAGGCGCTGTACATTCGCCTCCGCGGCATCTCTGGATAGTCTCATCCTGTAGCCGGTGCAATTGCAAGCCAGTCTCTTTCTCGCTCTGGGTGGCAGCTTCTAGTTGCCCTTTCAATGTCTCTCTACCTCCCTTCGATGCGGGTCACAACATTTGCATTCTGGATCCAACACCACCTCCATTTCTTTCACCCGTCCACCCCTCCGCTTCTTTTTAGCCTTACTTGATGGTGGGTTGATGGTCACGGTTGGTGCGGAGGCATATTTTGTTTGAGGGGACGACAATTATGATCTTGTTGATTACCCCGAGGAGGAAGGAGCCGGTTCCACCGGTGACCCGCCGGTTGCTCTATGCTCAACTGGTGAGCCCCGTTTTGACACCCTGGCACTCGTGCCCCTCTCCACCGCGCCAGCACCATGCTCCCTGGTTTCCTCTGATACCCCTGCGCCGCTCCTCGACGCTAGAGGGGGTCCCCCTTTTTTGACCCGCGAACTACCACCCACCCCAGGTCGTCAGCCTGGATCCCACCTGACAATAGTTTCTCCGTTTCTGGCTGCGCTGCCCTCTAGATAAGGCTGTACCCGGTTCAGTTGGATTGGCATTTCAGCTCTGGATTAAGCTGGGCACAGGCGAAACGCGTCGCGCAATGCCAGTACATTTCTTTTTTTCTTCATATTAGTCTCTAGTTATACGGCTATGCATAGGCTTTCCCCCCTCTATACGGCTATGCATAGGCTTTCTCCCCTCTAGTTATACGGCTAGGCATAGGCTTTCTCCCCTCTAGTTACACGGCTATGCATAGGCTTTCTCCCTGTCACGGAATGGCCCAGCACCCTCAGCCAGGGGCGGTTCATAGTGGCAGTTATACCCATAGACACTTAGGTGCTGTGGCGCCCACGGGGTTTCGAGTATTTTATTTAGATGTGGATTGTGTGTGGTGTAATAAAAGTGTCCCCGTTTGTGTATTGTGAAATGTATTCCCTTTGTGTGTGCCTTGCTCGCCGCCATTTTCCTGGTGCCTCGTGGATCCGGTCAGAATGATCGGATCGGAAAATGGTCGATTCGGATCATCCGGTCCGAATCGGCAACTCCCCGATTCGTAACTGCCAATACGGATCGGGGCCCGGGTGCCTCCTGCCGGCGTGGGCCAATGGGTCTTGTGTGGGCGGGCAGGGATTCCCATTGTTCTCATAAAGTTTATAAGTATATGTGATGTGTAAGAATAAAGTCAGATTTTTCCAGTGCATCCAGCCTCGCCTGATGACTATTATTTTCGGCCGTATTTGCTGAGGATCCCGCGCGGTCTCAGAGTACGGTTCCGAACTGAACTACCATAAGATCCGAAACGAATACTCTGTGCCTGCATCCCGCAGCAGGGCAGAGGTGCATGGTTCGGGCATCGACCGTCAGAATAATCGACAGAGGTGAGATCTGATCCGAAGGCGCGTACCGCGCTTCGGTGTATCGAGCGATCAGTGATAAGATCCGAAGATTCACCCGATCCCGTAAGATCCGAAGATTCATCCGTAAGATCCGAATATTCCTCCGCGGGAGATCCGATCCCCGTATCCGCACGGCCGCTCCGTAGGCGCTCCTACACTCACAAGGTCAGTGAACCAGCTGCTCGAGACGCTGAGTACCGTGTTGCTCAGTGGTCGGGCTGGTTCCGCGGGGGTCCCCTCCACCGCCCGCTAACCCTTCCCCAGGGTCACTCCAGGCCGCACGAGACGCCGAGTGCCGCGTCACTCGGTAGTCGGGCCAGCGGTAAGCGCCGGGGGCACGCAGATAAGAGCACACCCGCAGGCGGACAACATCCCATTCCGTCATACTCCCCTCTAGTTACGCGGCTATGCATAGGCTTTCTCCCCTCTAGTTACACGGCTATGCATAGGCTTTCTCCCCTCTAGTTATACGGCTATGCATAGGCTTTCCCCCCTCTAGTTATACGGCTATGCTTAGGCTTTCTCCCCTCTAGTTACATGGCTATTATGACGGAATGGAGTATCCGCCTGCGGTCCTGCTCTATCTGACCCCCTCTTTGGTGTTGCCAAGCCCGACTACCGAGTGGCACGGCACCCTGCGTCTCGAGCGGCTTGGGTAGAAGACCACGTGGCGGTGGAGATCTGGAGAGTAGATGGGGCACCCACGGTGGAAATCCGCCCGACTACCGAGTGGCACGGCACTCGGCGTCTCGAGCAGCGGATCTACTGACCATTGAAGGGCTGGAGACGGTCTGCGTGGCGAATCGAGGTTCGGTAGAGTCTCCTTGCAGATGCAGGCACGGCGCTCAGCTGAGGTCCCGATTCGGGGTGGTTGCGGTATCCCAAGATACCGATTCAAGGTGGCACAACGGCGCGGCGAATCGATGTTCTGCTGCGGAGTTAGAGTGACCCGTTCCTGGGTGGTGGTGATATGTAGCAGGCGTGAAATGACAACACCAGACGGAGCTGTATGTTTCAAACACTCAGATGAACTGACTCTTTTAATAAACAACGCCACTATTTATGCTGAAGTATACAGTCACAATTTGCATACCCATACTAATTACTAGCACACCCATACTAATTAGATTATGTCAGTTATTTACAATCAACATTCTTCACATTCTCTTAGCCTTCAGCGCACACAACATTTGTATATCCATTTGTTCCAGCGCATCAGATTAAACACACACTATCAGAGATCCCTTAAATTAAACATGTAGCTAGATAATGGGGAAAATCCCTGACGCATAAATTACACAGCAGCAAAACTTGTTTACTGGCTACAGAAAAACACATTTACCTACAGGAATATAAGCATGTTTTAAAACCAAAGCTATGTCATTTCACTAAACTAAATTAAACTAAAACCAAACGATGTAAAGTATATTTAAAATCACACAGGGTACATCTTAATACAGCACATCAAGTAAAACCACATCTAGCAAGGAAAATAAACTGTTCATACATTGAAACGCACACTGCAAACGTTCAAAGGAAAACACGGTCCTTTTAAAAATGTCTTGGGTTTGAGTCCTGGGTCTCGCTGCGCCGAGCCCCTATGTCCCTTCCGTGACAGCTATGCATAGGCTTTCTCCCCTCTAGTTACGCGGCTAGGCATAGGCTTTCTCCCCTCTAGTTATACGGCTATGCATAGGCTGGATTCTCATTTCACTTATTTTTTTTTTATAAATCTCTTAAGATTAACCGCGCTACTGGCACTGCTTGCGATATTGGTTGTTTTTCTTGTCTAGGAAAGCATCTCCTGTAGATAATGTGTCATGTCACACCCCCCCCCCCGTGTCATGTCACACACCCCCCGTGTCATGTCACACCCCCCCGTGTCATGTCACACCCCCCCCGTGTCATGTCACACACCCCCCCGTGTCATGTCACACACCCCCCCGTGTCATGTCACACACCCCCCGTGTCATGTCACACACCCCCCCGTGTCATGTAACACACCCCCCGTGTCATGTCACACACCCCCCGTGTCATGTCACAACCCCCCCGTGTCATGTCACACACCCCCCGTGTCATGTCACACCCCCCGTGTCATGTCACACACCCCCCCGTGTCATGTCACACCCCCCCGTGTCATGTCACACACCCCCCCGTGTCATGTCACACACCCCCCCGTGTCATGTCACACACCCCCCCGTGGTCATGTCACACACCCCCCCGTGTCATGTAACACACCCCCCCGTGTTCATGTAACACACCCCCCCGTGTCATGTAACACACCCCCCCGTGTCATGTCACACACACCCCCCCGTGTCATGTCACACACCCCCCCGTGTCATGTCACACACCCCCCCGTGTCATGTCACACACCCCCCCGTGTCATGTAACACACCCCCCCGTGTCATGTAACACACCCCCCCGTGTCATGTAACACACCCCCCGTGTCATGTCACACACCCCCCCGTGTCATGTCACACACCCCCCCGTGTCATGTCACACACCCCCCGTGTCATGTCACACACCCCCCCGTGTCATGTCACACACCCCCCCGTGTCATGTCACACACACACCCTCGTGTCATGTCACACCACCCCCCCTCTGTGTCATGTCACACACCCCCCCTCTGTGTCATGTCACACACCCCCCTTCTGTGTCATGTCACACACCCCCCTTCTGTGTCATGTCACACCCCCCTTCTGTGTCATGTCACACCCCCCCCCCTCTGTCATGTCACACACCCCCCCCCTCTGTGTCATGTCACACACCCCCCCCTCTGTGTCATGTCACACACCCCCCCTCTGTGTCATGTCACACACCCCCCCTCTGTGTCATGTCACACACCCCCCCTCTGTGTCATGTCACACACCCCCCCCTCTGTGTCATGTCACACACCCCCCCTGTGTCATGTCACACACCCCCCCCTCTGTGTCATGTCACACACCCCCCCCTCTGCTGTCCATAAACCTGCTCTCATTGTCATTAAAGATATTCATTCATTTCCCTGCACTAAGCAGTGTCTCCCATTTCAGGTCCACACCCCATTCAGGGCGGTTTCGCAGGGTGTTCGTGGGCTCCATGCTCGCTGTGCCATCCCTCGGGGCAGCCGTGTATTATTGGTCAGAACCACAGGAGAGGCGCCGGATGAGGATCCTGCTGGAGGGCATCGGACGCTTCTGGAGGTGAGAAACGTATTGCGTAGCTTCCCTCTACACACTTCAACACAACCTGCGTGTGTGGGGTGTGTGCGTGCGGGTACGCCAGCGTGCGTGTACGTCCTGCGTGTGTGTGGGGGTGCACGCGGGTCCGTCCTGCGTGTGTGTGGGGGTGCACGCGGGTCCGTCCTGCGTGTGTGTGGGGGTGCACGCGGGTCCGTCCTGCGTGTGTGTGGGAGTGCACGCGGGTCCGTCCTGCGTGTGTGTGGGGGTGCACGCGGGTCCGTCCTGCGTGTGTGTGTGTGTGTGTGTGTGTGTGTGTGTGTGTGTGTGTGTGTGTGTGTGTGTGTGGGGTGGGGGGGGGTGCACGCGGGTCCGTCCTGCGTGTGTGGGGGGGTGCACGCGGGCCATCCTGCTTGTGTGGGGGGGGTGCACGCGGGTCCGTCCTGCGTGTGTGGGGGGGTGCACGCGGGTCCGTCCTGCGTGTGTGGGGGGTGCACGCGGGTCCGTCCTGCGTGTGTGGGGGGTGCACGCGGGTCCGTCCTGCGTGTGGGGGGTGCACGCGGGTACGTCCTGCGTATGTGGGGGGGTGCACGCGGGTACGTCCGTGTGTGGGGGGTGCACGCAGGTCCGTCCGTGTGTGGGGGGGTGCACGCGGGTCTGTCCTGCGTGTGTGGGGGGTGCACGCGGGTCCGTCCTGCGTGCGTGTGTGTGGGGGTGCACGCGGGTCCGTCCTGCGTGCGTGTGTGTGGGGGTGCACGCGGGTCCGTCGTGCGTGTGTGTGGGGGTGCACGCGGGTCCGTCCTGCGTGTGTGTGGGGGGGGGTGCACGCGGGTCCGTCCTGCGTGTGTGGGGGGGTGCACGCTGGTCCGTCGTGTGTGTGTGTTGTGTGTGTGTGTGTTGCGCGCGGGTCTGTCCTGCGTGTGTGGGGGGGTGCACGGGGTCGTCTGCGTGTGTGTGGGGGGGGTGCACGCGGGTCCGTCTGCGTGTGTGTGTGTGTGGGGGGTGCACGCGGGTCCGTCCTGCGTGTGTGTGTGTGTGTGTGGGGGGGGGTGCACGCGGGTCCGTCCTGCGTGTGTGTGTGGGGGGGGGTGCACGCGGGTCCGTCCTGCGTGTGTGTGTGTGTGTGTGTGGGGGGGGGTGCACGCGGGTCCGTCTGCGTGGGGGGGTGCACGCGGGTCCATCCTGCGTGTGTGGGGGGGTGCACGCGGGTCCATCCTGCGTGTGTGGGGGGTGCACGCGGGTACGTCCTGCGTGTGTGGGGGGTGCACGCGGGTCCGTCCTGCGTGTGTGGGGGGGGGTGCACGCGGGTCCGTCCTGCGTATGTGGGGGGGTGCACGCAGGTCCGTCCGTGTGTGGGGGGGGTGCACGCGGGTCTGTCCTGCGTGTGTGGGGGTGCACGCGGGTCCGTCCTGCGTGTGTGTGTGGGGGTGCACGCGGGTCCGTCCTGCGTGTGTGGGGGGGGGTGCACGCGGGTCCGTCCTGCGTGTGTGGGGGGGGGTGCACGCGGGTCCGTCCTGCGTGTGTGGGGGGGTGCACGCGGGTCCGTCCTGCGTGTGTGGGGGGTGCACGCGGGTCCGTCGTGTGTGTGTGTGCACGCGGGTCGGTCCTGCGTGGTGGGGGGGGGTGCACGCGGGTCGGTCCTGCGTGTGTTGGGGGGGTGCACGCGGGTCCGTCCTGCGTGGGGGGGGGGTGCACGCGGGTCCGTCCTGCGTGGGGGGGGGGTGCACGCGGGTCCGTCCTGCGTGGGGGGGTGCACGCGGGTCCGTCTGCGTGTGTGTGTGTGTGGTGTGTGGGGGGGGGTGCACGCGGGTCCGTCCTGCGTGGGGGGGTGCACGCGGGTCCGTCCTGCTTGTGGGGGGGGTGCACGCAGGTCCGTCTTGCGTGTGTGGGGGGGGTGCACGCGGGTCCGTCTGCCTGTGTTGGGGGGGTGCACGTGGGTTCGTCCTGCCTGTGTTGGGGGGGTGCACGCGGTCCGTCCTGCGTGTGTCGGGGGGGGTGCACGCGGGTCCGTCCTGCGTGGGGGGGTGCACGCGGTCCGTCCTGCGTGGGGGGTGCACGCGGGTCCGTCCGTGTGTGTGTGGGGGGGTGCACGCGGGTCCGTCCTGCGTGGGGGGTGCACGCGGGTCCGTCCTGCTTGTGGGGGGGGTGCACGCGGGTCCGTCTTGCGTGTGTGGGGGGCGGTGCACGCGGGTCCGTCCTGCCTGTGTCGGGGGGGGTGCACGCGGGTCCGTCCTGCGTGTGTCGGGGGGGGTGCACGCGGGTCCGTCCTGCGTGTGTCGGGGGGGGTGCACGCGGGTCCGTTCTGCGTGTGTGGGGGGGTGCACGCGGGTCCGTTCTGCGTGTGTGGGGGGTGCACGCGGGTCCGTTCTGCGTGTGTGGGGGGGTGCACGCGGGTCCGTCCTGCGTGTGTGGGGGGGGTGCACGCGGGTCCGTCCTGCGTGTGTGGGGGGTGCACGCGGGTCCGTCCTGCGTGTGTGGGGGGGGGTGCACGCGGGTCCGTCCTGCGTGTGTGGGGGGGGGTGCACGCGGGTCCGTCCTGCGTGTGTGGGGGGGGGGTGCACGCGGGTCCGTCCTGCGTGTGTGGGGGGGGGGTGCACGCGGGTCCGTCCTGCGGGTGTGGGGGGGTGCACGCGGGTCCGTCCTGCGTGTGTGGGGGGGGGTGCACGCGGGTCCGTCCTGCGTGTGGTGGGGGGGGTGCACGCGGGTCCGTCCTGCCCTGCCTGTGTGTGTGTGTGTGTGTGTGGGGGGGGGTGCACGCGGGTCCGTCCTGCGTGTGTGGGGGGGTGCACGCGGGTCCGTCCTGCGTGTGTGGGGGGGGGTGCACGCGGGTCCGTCCTGCGTGTGTGGGGGGGGGGTGCACGCGGGTCCGTCCTGCGTGTGGGGGGGGGGGGTGCACGCGGGTCCGTCCTGCGTGTGTGGGGGGGGGTGCACGCGGGTCCGTCCTGTGTGTGTGGGGGGGGTGCACGCGGGTCCGTCCTGCGTGTGTGGGGGGTGCACGCGGGTCCGTCCTGCGTGTGTGGGGGGGTGCACGCGGGTCCGTCCTGCCCTGCCTGTGTGTGTGTGTGTGTGTGTGTGTGTGTGTGGGGGGGGTGCACGCGGGTCCGTCCTGCGTGGGGGGTGCACGCGGGTCCGTCCTGCCCTGCTGTGTGTGTGTGTGGTGTGTGTGGGGGGGGGGGGGTGCACGCGGGTCCGTCTGCGTGGGGGGGTGCACGCGGATCCGTCCTGCGTGGGGGGGTGCACGCGGGTTCGTCCTGCGTGTGTGGGGGGGTGCACGCGGGTCCGTCCTGCGTGTGTGGGGGGGGTGCACGCGGTCCGTCCTGCGTGTGTGGGGGGGGGTGCACGCGGGTCCGTCCTGCGTGTGTGGGGGGGGGGTGCACGCGGGTCCGTCCTGCGTGTGTGGGGGGGGGTGCACGCGGGTCCGTCCTTGTGTGTGGGGGGGTGCACGCGGGTCCGTCCTGCGTGTGGGGGGGGTGCACGCGGGTCGGTCCTGCGTGTGTGGGGGGGGGGTGCACGCGGGTCGGTCCTGCGCGTGTGTGTGTGTGTGTGGGGGGGGTGCACGCGGGTCCGTCCTGCGTGTGGGGGGGTGCACGCGGGTCGGTCCTGCATGTGTGTGGGGGGGGTGCACGCGGGTCGGTCCTGCATGTGTGTGGGGGGGGGGTGCACGCGGGTCGGTCCTGCGTGTGTGGGGGGGGTGCACGCGGGTCGGTCCTGCGTGTGGGGGGGTGCACGCGGGTCCGTCCTGCGTGTGGGGGGGGGTGCACGCGGGTCCGTCCTGCGTGTGGGGGGGGGTGCACGCGGGTCCGTCCCGCGTGTGTGGTGGGGCGGTGCACGCGGGTCCGTCCGTCGCGCGCGTGTGTGTAGGGGGGGGGGGTCCGTCTCGCGCGTGTGCGTGTGCGTGGGTCCGTCCCGCGTGTGGGGGCGGTGTGTCACGGAATGGCCCAGCACCCTCAGCCAGGGACGGTGCACAATGACATTGATATGGCCATGAACACTTAGGTGCGGTGGCACGCACAGAGTTTTGAAGTACGTTTATTTAGATGTGGTTATGTGTGGTGTAATAAAGTGTCCCCGTTGGTTATTGTGAAATGTGTTCCCTTTGTCTGCCTTGCCCGCCGCCATTTTCCGATCGCCTCGTGGTTGCAATCAGATTATTCGAATCGGAAAATGGCCGATTCGGACCATCCGGTCCGAATCGGCAACTCCCCGATTCGTAACCACCAATGCGGATCGGGGCCCGGGTGCCTCCTGCCAGCGAGGGCCAATGGGTCTTGTGAGGGCGGGCAGGGATTCCCATTGTATTCATAAGTGTGTAAAGTTAATAAATGTCTGTGATGTGAATAATAAACTCAGATCTACCAGTGCATCCAGCCTCGCCTGATGTCTTGATTTCTCCGCCGCATACATTCTCTGAGTATCCCCCGCGGTCTCAGGGTGCGGTGTCCAGCAACGATCCGAACCGAATCGAGCGCCCTGTGCCTGCATCGAGCATCAGGACAGAGGCGCAGCGTGAGGTCATCGAGTATATTCAACCGGGATCCGATCCGAAAGGCGCGGCCGCGTACCGCGCTTCGGTATACCCAGGGATCGAGATAAGATCCGAACAGTCAGCCGCTTCCGTGAGATCCGTAACGTTCTCCGCAATCCGATCCGAAGATTCATCCGCAACCAGATCCGAAACGTTTCCCGCTAAGATCCGAATATTCCTCCGCGGCCGATCCGATCTCCATATTCCGACGGCCGCTCCGCAGACGTCTCCCGCATCCACAAGGTCAGTGAACCAGCCGCTCGAGACGCTGAGCCCGTGTGGCTCAGTGGTCGGGCTGGTTCTACGCAGAGGGTCCCTCCACCGCCCGCTAACCCTCCCCAGGTCACGCCAGCCGCACGAGACGCGAGTGCCACATCACTCGGTAGTCGGGCAAAGCGGTAAGCGCCGGGGGCACGCAGATAGAGCACACCCGCAGGCGGACAACATCGCATTCCGTCATACGGTGCACGCGGGTCCGTCCCGCGTGTGCGTGGGGGGCGTGCACGCGGGTCGGTCCCGCGTGTGTTGGGGGGGTGCACGCGGGTCCGTCCGTCCTGGTGGGGGGGTGCATGCGGGTCCGTCCTGCGTGTGGGGGGTGCACGCGGGTCTGTCCTGCGTGTGGGGGGGTGCACGCGGGTCCGTCCTGCGCGTGTGGGTGTGTGTGCGCTGGTACGTCTGCACGTGGGGGGGGGTGTACACGCGGGTCCGTCCTGCGTGTGTGTGGGGGGGTGCACGCGGGTCCGTCCTGCGTGTGTGGGGGGGTGCACGCGGGTCCGTCCTGCGTGTTGGGGGTGCACGCGGGTCCGTCCTGCGTGTGGGGGGGGGTGCACGCGGGTCCGTCCTGCGTGTGTGGGGGGGTGTGCACGCGGGTCCGTCCTGCGTGTGTGTGGGGGGGTGCATGCGGATCCGTCCTGCGTGTGTGGGGGGGTGCACGCGGATCCGTCCTGCGTGTGGGGGGGTGCACGCGGGTCCGTCCTGCATGTGTGGGGGGGGTGCATGCGGGTCCGTCCTGCGTGTGTGGGGGGTGCACGCGGGTCCGTCCTGCCTGTGTGTGTGTGTGGGGGGGGTGCACGCGGGTCCGTCTGCGGGGTGCGCACACGCTGGTCCGTCCTGTGTGCGCGCGTGTGGGGGGGATGCACACGCGGGTCCGTCCTGTGCGTGTGGGGGGGTGTGCACACTGTCACGGAATGGCCCAACACCCTCAGCCAGGGGCGGTTCACGGTGACAGTTATATGGCCATAGACACTTAGGTGCTGTGGCACCCACGGAGTTTTGTGTATTTTATTTAGATGTGGATTTGTGTATGGTGAAATAAAAGTGTCCCCGTTGGTGTATTGTGAAATGTATTCCCTTTGTCTGCCTTGCCCGCCGCCATTTCCCTGGTGCCTCGTGGATCCGGTCAGAATGATCGGATCGGGAAATGGCCGATTCGGACCATCCGGTCGAATCGCAAAATGGTCGATTCGGACCATCCGGTCCGAATCGACAACTCCCCGATTCGTAACGACCAATACGGATCGGGGCCCGGGTGCCTCCTGCCAGCGAGGGCCAATGGGTCTTGTGTGGGCGGGCAGGGATTCCCATTGTCCTCATATTTGTGTAAAGTTTATAAGTATATGTGTTGTGTAAAAATAAAGGAGATTTTTCCAGTGCATCCAGCCTCGCCTGATGACTGTTATTTTCGGCCGTATTTGCTGAGGATCCCGCGCGGTCTCAGAGTACGGTTCCGAACCGAACTACCTTAAGGTCCGAACCGAATACTGTGCCTGTATCTCCGATCGGGGCAGAGGTGCATGGTTCGGGCATCAGCCGTCAGCGTAATCGACCGAGGTGAGATCGGAACCGAAGGCGCGGACCGCGTACCGCGCTTCGGTGTATCGAGCGATCAGTCATAAGATCCGAAGATTCCCCGATCCCGTAAGATCCGAAGATTCATCCGGAGATCCGAATATTCCTCCGCGGGAGATCTGATCCCCGTAACCGCACGGCCGCTCCGCAGACGTCCCCCCACCCACAAGGTCAGTGAACCAGCTGCTCGAGACGCTGAGTACCGTGTTGCTCAGTGGTCGGGCTGGTTCTACACAGGGGTCCCCTCCACCGCCCGCATAGCCCTTCCCCAGGGTCACTCGAGGCCGCATGAGACGCCGAGTGCCGTGTCACTCGGTAGTCGGGCCAGCGGTAAGCGCCGGGGGCACGCAGATAGAGCCCACCCGCAGGCGGACAACATCCCATTCCGTCATACACACGCTGGTCCGTCCTGCGCGTGTGGGGGGTGTGTGCGCTGGTACGTTCTGCACGTGGGGGGGGTGTACACGCGGGTCCGTCCTGTGCGTGTGGGGTGCACACGCGGGTCCGTCCTGCGCGTGTGGGGGGTGTGTGCGCGCTGGTACGTTCTGCGCGTGTGGGGGGTGCGCGCGCTGGTATGTCCTGCGTGTGTGGGCGCGCGCTAGTACGTCGTGCGTGCGTCGATAGCGTGAGGGGTGCGTGTCCTGTGTGTGGTGTGCTCCCGGGTACGTCCTGTGTGTGGTGTGCTCCCGGGTACGTCCTGCGTGTGGTGTGCTCCCGGGTACGTCCTGCGTGTGGTGTGCTCCCGGGTACGTCCTGCGTGTGGTGTGCTCCCGGGTACGTCCTGCGTGTGTGCGTGTGCATGTGTGGGTGCGAGCGGCGGGTACGTCCTGCGTGTGCATGCGTGTGTGGGTTGTATGTCGTGGGGGGTGGGGGCGGGGGCATACGTCGGGGTGGGGCGGGGCATACGTCGTGGGGGCGGGGGCTACGACGGGCGGGTGCGTGGGGTGGGGGGGCGTACGTCGGGGGGTGGGGGCTGTACGTCGTGGGGGTGGGGGCGTACGTCTGTGGGTGGGGGCTGTACGTCGTGGGGGTGGGGGTCGTGCGCGGGGGCGTGCGTGGGGGCGTATGTCGTGGGGGTGGGGACGTGTGTGGTGTGTGTGCGCGTGTCCTGCGTGTGTGTGTGTGGTGCGTGCGTGCGCGTGTCCTGCGTGTGTGTGTGTGTGGGGTGCGTGTCCTGTGTGGGGCGCGTGTCCTGTGTGTGTGTGTGTGTGTGTGTGTGGGGCGCGTGTCCTGTGTGTGTGGGTGCGTGCGCGTGTCCTGTGTGTGTGTGAGGGGTGTGCTCCCGGGTATGTCCTGGGTGTGTGGGATCTGTCGCTTGGTGCACATGATGTTCATCTCGTGTGGGATGCATGCGCGGAGGACGTCCTGCGTGTGTGTGTGTATCTTTGACACGGTCTCTCCTGCAGGTCGGTGGTGATTGGTTCCCAGATCTCGATGAATTACTGGTGGACAACCCGGGTCACTCTGCGCGGGGAGAATGAGGTGAGTAGGTCGGGTTATTCCCGCGCAGGGCAGCCCTGCCAGACGTTGCCGCCTGATTTACCCATCATGCACTGGCACCACACGTGTTGTATGAGTGTATATGTTACGGGTAAAGCCCGAAGTGCGGTTAATCCTAGGAGTACATCACCCAAAACCACTGGGTAAAGATGCAAAAAAAATGAAAATTTCGGACTTTACCCGGGTAATCTTAGGAGTAACCAGCTGCCCTTGGGTAACAGTCTGGAAGAGCTGAAAAATTCACACTTTACCCGGATAATGTGCAAGTCTGAAACTTCACCCGGGTAATCTGAGGACTATCCGCAGCTTCACCCGGGTAATCTGAGGACTATCCGCAGCTTCACCCGGGTAATCTGAGGACTATCCGCAGCTTCACCCGGGTAATCTGAGGACTATCCGCAGCTTCACCCGGGTAATCTGAGGACTATCCGCAGCTTCACCCGGGTAATCTGAGGACTATCCGCAGCTTCACCCGGGTAATCTGAGGACTATCCGCAGCTTCACCCGGGTAATCTGAGGACTATCCGCAGCTTCACCCGGGTAATCTGAGGACTATCCGCAGCTTCACCCGGGTAATCTGAGGACCATCCAACCCCGCTTGGGTAACAGTGAATTTTGCTCTTATCTATGGATATTATGAATGAAAATGACAAAAGACAAACATTAAAATGTATTGCGGATATAATGAATATACAGAGTGACAGGATATAATGAATATACAGAGTGACGGGATGTAATGAATATACAGAGTGACGGGATGTAATGAATATACAGAGTGACAGGATATAATGAATATACAGAGTGACGGGATGTAATGAATATACAGAGTGACGGGATGTAATGAATATACAGAGTGACGGGATGTAATGAATATACAGAGTGACGGGATATAATGAATATACAGAGTGACGGGATATAATGAATATACAGAGTGACGGGATGTAATGAATATACAGAGTGACAGGATATAATGAATATACAGAGTGACGGGATGTAATGAATATACAGAGTGACAGGATATAATGAATATACAGAGTGACGGGATGTAATGAATATACAGAGTGACGGGATATAATGAATATACAGAGTGACGGGATGTAATGAATATACAGAGTGACGGGATGTAATGAATATACAGAGTGACGGATGTAATGAATATACAGAGTGACGGAATATAATGAATATACAGAGTGACGGGATGTAATGAATATACAGAGTGACGGGATGTAATGAATATACAGAGTGACGGGATATAATGAATATACAGAGTGACAGGATATAATGAATATACAGAGTGACGGGATGTAATGAATATACAGAGTGACAGGATATAATGAATGTCACGGAATGGCCCAGCACCCTCAGCCAGGGGCGGTGCACAGTGACAGTGGTGGCTTTGGACACTTGGGTGTGGTGGCACGCACCTAGTTTTATAAGTACTTTTTATTAGATGTGATTATTGTGTGGTGTAATAAAGTGTCCCCGTTGGTATTGCGAAATGTATTTTTCCTTTGTCTGCCACGCCCGCCGCCATTTTCTGATCGCCTCGTGGTTCAGATCAGAATATTCGGATCTTAAAATGGCCGAATCGGCAACTCCCCGATTCGTAATGGCCAATACGAATCGGGGCCCGGGTGCCTCCTGCCAGCGAGGGCCAATGGGACTTGTGTGGCGGGCAGGGATTCCCATTGTATTCATAAGTGTGTAAAGTGATAAATGTATGTGATGTGAAAAATAAACTCAGATTTTCCAGTGCATCCAGCCTCGCCTGATGTCCTTTACTCTCCGCCGCATATACTGTCTGAGCATCCCCGCGCGGTCTCAGGGTGCGGTGTCCAGACTTAAGATCAGAACGGACTTAAGATCAGAACGGACTTAAGATCAGAACGGACTTAAGATCAGAACGGACTTAAGAACAGAACGGACTTAAGATCAGAACGGACTTAAGATCAGAACCGAAGGCGCGGCCGCGTACCGCGCTTCGGTATACCAAGTGAGCGGTGATCAGATCCGAAGATTCAGCCGCTCCCGTAAGATCCGAAGATTCATCCGTTTAAAGATCCGAATATTCCTCCGCAATCAGATCCGAATATTCCTCTGCGGCAGACCCGATCCCCAGATTCGCACGGCCGCCCGCAGACGCACTCCACACCCACAAGGTCAGTGAACCAGCTGCTCGGGACGCTGAGTGCCGTATGGCTCAGTGGTCGGGCTGGTTCTAGGCAGGGGTCCCCTCCACCGCCCGCTAACCCTTCCCCAGGGTCACGCCAGGCCGCACGAGACGCCGAGTGCGCGTCACTCGGTAGTCGGGCCAGCGGTAAGCGAAGGGGTCACGCAGATTGAGCACACCCGCAGGCGGAACAACATCTCCATTCCGTCATACTGGTGGCAGCGGTGGGATCGCTCTCTGCAGACCCCTAGGAGACCTACGCCATGGTGGTGTACACCTATTATGACCGGGACACCCTGCGTGGGATGTTGGAGAACCGGGGAGGAACGCCGGGTAACAAAAAGAGGAAGACCCTGATCAAGGAACTGACCAGGATGGATCAGGACGAGGCGATGATGCCCGTCCCCAGCCCTGTCCGCGCAGAGGTGGAGGAAGATGCTGGCCTCAGAGAGTTGCGGCGTCGGATTGCCCTGCTCGGTGATGCCCCGGCGGAGGGGGCCAGATATCAAGTGATTCGGGAGTTCTACCGGGAAGTTGAGCAGGAGAAGGAACGCCAGCACGAGCTGCGGTTGGCAGAGCTCCGCGGAGCAGAGCCTGAATATGTTGACCCCGAACCCTACCCTGTGGAACCCTGGGTCGAGGCTCACAGCTCGACTGGAGCTTCACCTGGGGAATCTGCAACCCCCAGTGACTACGCTTGCGGGACTCTCAGCTCGCCTGGAGCCTGTACTGAGGACGTCACTTATCCCCGCGACCCTCGGATGAAGACTCACAGCCCGCCTGGAGCTGCATCTGAGGACGCCACATTCCCCGTTGAGGAGCGGTGCTCCTGTGCTGGCACCTTCGCCGACATGAAGGTCGTGTTGGCAAGAGAGCTGCAGGAGGGCCTGGAGCAGGACCAGAGGTCCACAGAGGAACTGTGGTACGAGGCCCTGGACCATGAGCGGGACTGCCATGGTGTGTACATTCCCTCCGACGCTGTCGTCCATCGGGTGCAGTACGATGTGCGAGCAGCGTTCCTGCAAGGTCGGGCCCCAGAGGAGTGGGAGGCCGAGCTCCGGAGGCTGGTGCAGCAGGAGATCGCACTGGACGCCGAGTACCGCGCGCTCCGGTGGCTGACCGCCTCTCCGACAGCGCGCCCTATTGAAGGCAGTTCCACTGCAGGGCCTCGCTACGGGGGTATGGGGCTGCTCTACGAGGGCATGGCCGCCGACCCCGAGTTTGGAGAGGAGACCGAGGAGCGGATGGAAGACATCCTGGAGCGACGGGAACTGGAGATCCCGTCAGACAGCAGGGACTCGGTGTTTGAGGAGCTGGAGTCCCTAGCCGAGCGAGAGTGGGAGCTCGAGGTGGCTTATCGGAGACTGTTGGACGGCGTTCCGCAGTCGAGCCTGAGCTCCCCGTGGTGGGACGGGTCGGCGGAGGAAGTCGACAGTCCCCAGGTTTGGGACCTATGGGAGGCCGAGGCGGACCCATGGGTGCCCGTGGGGGTTTCGACTGAGGAAGTTACCCCCTGCACCCGCAAGAGGACAGGGTGGCCGAGGCCACGGGTCCAGCGGGGGAGGAGACGGATGGTCTCCCGGGATGGGTTGTGCGCAACCATTGTTTGCCCCGGGGGGTGAAGAGACCATCCTTCCCCAAGGAGATCTCCCACCAGCAGAAGAGCTGGCTACGGGGCAGAGTGCCGCTGGCCTCTGCCCACTACTCAAGTCTGCCAGGAGGAGCAGACGGATGGTTCCCCGGATGGGTTGTGCGCAACCATTGTTTGCCCCGGGGGGTGAAGAGACCATCCTTCCCCAAGGAGATCTCCAACCAGCAGAAGAGCTGGCTACGGGGCAGAGTGCCGCTGGTCTCTGCCCACTACTCAAAGTCTGCCAGGGGAGCAGACGGATGGTTCCCCCGGATGGGTTGTGCGCAACCATTGTTTGCCCCGGGGGGTGAAGAGACCATCCTTCCCCAAGGAGATCTCCAACCAGCAGAAGAGCTGGCTACGGGGCAGAGTGCCGCTGGTCTCTGCCCACTACTCAAAGTCTGCCAGGAGGAGCAGACGGATGGTCCCCCCGGGATGGGTTGTGCGCAACCATTGTTTGCCCCGGGGGGTGAAGTAACCATCCTTCAGCAAGGAGATCCTCCCCCAGCTGTAGAGCTGGCCACGGGGCAGAGCGCTGCTGGCCTCTGCCCACCACCCACAGTCTGCCAGGTGGGGCAGACAGATGGTTCCCCCGGGCTGGGTTGTGCGCCACTGCTGATGGCCTGGGGGGGAAAGAAACCATCCTCCTGCAAGGAGATCCCCACCCAGCGGAAGAGCTGACACCAGGGCAGAGCGCCGCTGGCCTCTGCCCGTTTCTCCCAACTTGCCCCGAGGGGCAGAGTGAGGATGACCCCGTGCAACTGCGGTTGCATCCATTTGTCTCCTTGTCGGCTACCAGGGAGAGCAGTCAGGTTTGGCCCCACTTGCTCCTTCGGTTGCCGTGTCCGTACCTGGCCATCCAGTGGAAGAGCTGGCAACGGGGCAGAGCGCCGCTGGCCTCTGCCCATTTCGGCAACCCTTGGGAGGGGGGGCCCCACGCAGCCACGGTTTCTTCCCACGGTTGACCTGGGCACCCGGGGCGTGTGCATTTAGCACCCGGGTTCCCCGGGTGAGTGGTAGCCCTGGAGGGGACACAGGAGGCACGCCGGCCCCGACGTATGTCCTCTCGCCCAGCCGGGGAAACTCCAAGGACATGGGGTCCCGACCAAGCTGGCACGGCCGCAAGGCCAAATGGAGAGGCCTGGTGACTCGGCCTCCCCAGACTGACTATGGGCCTGGGAGCACCGACTTCCCCGGTATGACCCGGTGGGGTCAGACCAGGTGCGTCGAACTGGGGGAGGGGGAGGAGTGTCACGGAATGGCCCAGCACCCTCAGCCAGGGGCGGTGCAGTGACAGTGGTGGCTTTGGACACTTGGGTGTGGTGGCACGCACCTAGTTTTATAAGTACTTTTTATTAGATGTGATTATTGTGTGGTGTAAATGAAGTGTTCCCCGTTGGTTTATTGCGAAATGTATTTTCCCTTTGTCTGCCACGCCCGCCGCCATTTTCTGATCGCCTCGTGGTTCAGATCAGAATATTCGGATCTTAAAATGGCCGAATCGGCAACTCCCCGATTCGTAACGGCCAATACGAATCGGGGCCCGGGTGCCTCCTGCCAGCGAGGGCCAATGGGACTTGTGTGGGCGGGCAGGGATTCCCATTGTATTCATAAGTGTGTAAAGTGATAAATGTATGTGATGTGAAAAATAAACTCAGATTTACCAGTGCATCCAGCCTCGCCTGATGTCCTTCACTCTCCGCCGCATATACTGTCTGAGCATCCCGCGCGGTCTCAGGGTGCGGTGTCCAGACTTAAGATCAGAACGGACTTAAGATCAGAACGGACTTAAGATCAGAACGGACTTAAGAACAGAACGGACTTAAGAACAGAACGGACTTAAGAACAGAACGGACTTAAGATCAGAACGGACGTAAGATCAGAACGGACTTAAGATCCGAACCGAAGGTGCGGCCGCGTACCGCGCTTCGGTATACCAAGTGAGCGGTGATCAGATCCGAAGATTCAGCCGCTCCCGTAAGATCCGAAGATTCATCCGTTTAAAGATCCGAATATTCCTCCGCAATCAGATCCGAATATTCCTCTGCGGCAGACCCGATCCCCAGATTCGCACGGCCGCCCGCAGACGCACTCCACACCCACAAGGTCAGTGAACCAGCTGCTCGGGACGCTGAGTGCCGTATGGCTCAGTGGTCGGGCTGGTTCTAGGCAGGGGTCCCCTCCACCGCCCGCTAACCCTTCCCCAGGGTCACGCCAGGCCGCACGAGACGCCGAGTGCGCGTCACTCGGTAGTCGGGCCAGCGGTAAGCGAAGGGGTCACGCAGATTGAGCACACCCGCAGGCGGAACAACATCTCCATTCCGTCATAATGAATATACAGAGTGACGGGATGTAATGAATATACAGAGTGACAGGATATAATGAATATACAGAGTGACGGGATATAATGAATATACAGAGTGACGGGATGTAATGAATATACAGAGTGACGGGATATAGTGAATATACAGAGTGACGGGATGTAATGAATATACAGAGTGACGGGATGTAATGAATATACAGAGTGACGGGATATAATGAATATACAGAGTGACGGGATGTAATGAATATACAGAGTGACGGGATATAGTGAATATACAGAGTGACGGGATATAATGAATATACAGAGTGACGGGATGTAATGAATATACAGAGTGACGGGATATAATGAATATACAGAGTGACGGGATATAATGAATATACAGAGTGACAGGATGTAATGAATATACAGAGTGACAGGATGTAATGAATATACAGAGTGACGGGATATAATGAATATACAGAGTGACAGGATGTAATGAATATACAGAGTGACGGGATGTAATGAATATACAGAGTGACGGGATGTAATGAATATACAGAGTGACGGGATGTAATGAATATACAGAGTGACGGGATGTAATGAATATACAGAGTGACAGGATATAATGAATATACAGAGTGACGGGCTATAATGAATATACAGAGTGACGGGATGTAATGAATATACAGAGTGACGGGATGTAATGAATATACAGAGTGACGGGATGTAATGAATATACAGAGTGACGGGATATAATGAATATACAGAGTGACGGGATGTAATGAATATACAGAGTGACGGGATATAATGAATATACAGAGTGACGGGATGTAATGAATATACAGAGTGACGGGATGTAATGAATATACAGAGTGACGGGATGTAATGAATATACAGAGTGACGGGATATAATGAATATACAGAGTGACGGGATGTAATGAATATACAGAGTGACGGGATATAGTGAATATACAGAGTGACGGGATATAATGAATATACAGAGTGACGGGATGTAATGAATATACAGAGTGACGGGATATAATGAATATACAGAGTGACGGGATATAATGAATATACAGAGTGACAGGATGTAATGAATATACAGAGTGACAGGATGTAATGAATATACAGAGTGACGGGATATAATGAATATACAGAGTGACAGGATGTAATGAATATACAGAGTGACGGGATGTAATGAATATACAGAGTGACGGGATATAATGAATATACAGAGTGACGGGATGTAATGAATATACAGAGTGACGGGATATAATGAATATACAGAGTGACGGGATATAATGAATATACAGAGTGACGGGATGTAATATACAGAGTGACAGGATGTAATGAATATACAGAGTGACGGGATGTAATGAATATACAGAGTGACGGGATGTAATGAATATACAGAGTGACGGGATGTAATGAATATACAGAGTGACAGGATGTAATGAATATACAGAGTGACGGGCTATAATGAATATACAGAGTGACGGGATGTAATGAATATACAGAGTGACGGGATATAATGAATATACAGAGTGACGGGATATAATGAATATACAGAGTGACGGGATGTAATGAATATACAGAGTGACGGGATGTAATGAATATACAGAGTGACGGGATATAGTGAATATACAGAGTGACGGGATATAATGAATATACAGAGTGACGGGATGTAATGAATATACAGAGTGACGGGATGTAATGAATATACAGAGTGACGGGATGTAATGAATATACAGAGTGACGGGATATAGTGAATATACAGAGTGACGGGATGTAATGAATATACAGAGTGACGGGATGTAATGAATATACAGAGTGACGGGATATAATGAATATACAGAGTGACGGGATGTAATGAATATACAGAGTGACGGGATATAATGAATATACAGAGTGACGGGATGTAATGAATATACAGAGTGACGGGCTATAATGAATATACAGAGTGACGGGATATAATGAATATACAGAGTGACGGGATGTAATGAATATACAGAGTGACGGGATGTAATGAATATACAGAGTGACGGGATATAGTGAATATACAGAGTGACGGGATATAATGAATATACAGAGTGACGGGATGTAATGATATACAGAGTGACGGGATGTAATGAATATACAGAGTGACGGGATATAATGAATATACAGAGTGACGGGATGTAATGAATATACAGAGTGACGGGATGTAATGAATATACAGAGTGACGGGATATAGTGAATATACAGAGTGACGGGATGTAATGAATATACAGAGTGACGGGATATAATGAATATACAGAGTGACGGGATGTAATGAATATACAGAGTGACGGGATGTAATGAATATACAGAGTGACTGTATATTCATTATATCCTGTTACTCTGTATATTCATTATACAGCAAATGATTCACAGGAAGAAAAAAAGTAATAGAATACCAGCGCTGCTTCAAAAAGGTGCACTAGTGACACCCAATTTAATTCCCAATGAGGACAAAAAAGATACAGACGTTTCGGGGTCGCAGCCCCTTCCTCAGTGTGTAGTGCACCTTTTTGAAGCAGCGCTGGTATTGTATTACTTTTTTTCTTCCTGTAGATGGAGAAGAGCAGAGTGTGACGGGACCGTTTTCATCCGCCTGTCCTGACTCTCCAGACACCCTTTCGTTGCGGTCAGCCCGGCTACTGGGAGCGCTGTCCTCAGCGCCTCGAGCAGCTTGACCCGCCTGCTTCTGTTTCTCTGCTCTGGAGCCATTAGGAATTTCCAGAAGGTCGCTCTCTGCCTTCCGAGGGTGAGGGTGAGTATGGAGTGTAGGGTAGCTGAATGAAACACCAAACGCGGCTGTATGTTCCATCGGAGCTCTTTAATGAACAAAACGCCACAATTTATGCTGAGATCCAACAGCCATAATTTGCATAAATGACCCACATTGACCTACTAAAATGCTAATTACATTATGTCAGATATTAATAATAAACATTCCTCTTTTTTCATATCACACATCATTTACATAATCTATTGTAAAGGAAATCAGTTAGGTTTTGGCTGAGACAATGGTGACTCCCAACCTCTGAGACATGTAAACAGATAGCAGATGAACAAAGAGAAAACCCTTTTGCCTAATCACAAATTACTCAAACCTATTTTACAATCTATACGAAAGAAAGCATTTGAACTCGCTGCAGGTAGTATCTTTAAAAAAACCCACATTTTTACCTAAAGAAATATAAGTATATTTAAAACTAAAGCTGCGCAATTTACACTAAACTAATTTAAACTAAAACCAAACGATGTAAAATATATTTAAAATCACACGATAGAAATGAACACAAAGTCTCTTGGGGTCTGAAGCGCGGAGCGCCACGTCAGCTCCATGACACCGAGGACCTAGGACTGAGCCTTGAGGTACACCGACTGACCGAGGCATTGAACAGGAGGAATTGCCAGCAAGGGATACTGAGAAGGAGATATAACAAAGTATTGAGATGGACTTTTGATTTTTACCAAATACTTATTTTCCTCCATAATTTGCAAATAAATTCTTTAAGAATCAAACAATGTGATTTCCTGGATTTTTTTTCTCATTTTGTCTCTGATAGTTGAAGTTACCTATGATGACAATCACAGGCCTCTCTCCTCTTTTTAACTGGGAGAACCTGCACAATTGGAGGCTGACTAAATACTTTTTTGCCCCACTGTATATCATTTATAAAACATAATAAGCATCAGGTTACTCTTTATAGAATTATCTTCATAAATTAATTCTAATGCATGGACTCGGAGGCGAGTATTTGCATTTCTCCCTTTATTGCCCCAACAGCAGCAAAGGGTTAACTTTGGAAAAAATGTAACAGAAGAAAAACAACCCCTCCCCAGCCTGGGGAGGCCCTCCCATAGTCCTTGTCCCACCCCAATCCCATGTTCAAGTAAGCACTGCGGGAGCATCCACTTCCTCTTCCTTTGCTGCTCCTGCAGTGGCAACATCATGACTGAGATGAGTATAGCTCGCTGGCGTTTTACCTGTCTGTCTCTGTCTCTATTCATTTAAATTCTTTATTGAATTCCTTATCCTAACACTTCTTGTTACTCTCTGGGTCTCTGCTCCCGGCGTTAACCGCGGACGGTGACCCATTCTCTCCCCCTTCGGCGGCTGTTTTATTACTGCAGCTGTATGTTACCCGCTGGTTCAGAACACAAACGCTCTTTCCACTCGCTTTCCAGCTGGCCGTAAGCCCCTTGATCCCCACAGTGCTTGGACGGGCGGTAGCCCCGCCCCCTCGCATGCACAATTCTCGCAGGGTTTGCGGCGGTCATTTTGAATATGTTAAGGTGCGCACGCTTCCCACATCGCTCCACACGCGGTTTTTACCAGCCACACCGTTAATTAGACATGTCCCTGTCTAAGCCCACTGACTTGAGCCCTCAGCACTCTGCCAATGCATTGGACTCCAGCTCCATGCAGGCACACTCTGGAGACCGGAAATACCGCAAAAGGTACTCAAAATCTGAGGCACGTCTCCAACATTTGGAAGCTTCCCTTCAAGCCTCCATGTCCTCTGCTGTCCAGTCTGCTGTCTCCTCACTGGCTGATACTTGGGAACAATCACTGAATGCCATACTAAACACTCAGGTACCATCTACCCCCGACAGACAGCACAGCATTCCCCTGCGCGCTCGCAAGGTTCCAGACGCAGTTCTGCGCAAGGCCCCTCCAATGAGCCGGCGCCTGATCCCCCAGGGGACGATTCTGTGCCGTCTAAGGATGCACACGCTGCAACCAGCAGTCGAAAATATGGCAGCCCCACCATGCTGCCGGGTCCCAGCACCCAACTGGTCCTTCGTAAGAGAGCCCTCGACTGCGGGGCCCCTCGAGCGGTCACCTCCAAACAACAATGCCAGGTGACACCAGCGCTGACCGAGTATTCGGACACGGATGAGTATGAGGATCCGATGACTGAGGAGGATGAGATCCTGGAGATTCACACTCCGGAGGATCACGCCCTCATGGCCGCAGTGGTTCCCACCCAAGCTGTCCGTTCCAAAAGCTTGGTCATTTATGACCCACAGGGCAACCCACTGTTCGAGCCTGAGGACCTCAAACATCCAAGGTCCACGGCCTGGTGTCCCGCTGCGCATGTCGAGCAATGGGTTGATGCCCATATGCGCCGGCCACTCGAGAAAGTGGACCGTGCGAGATTACGGGCGGAATGCCCTAGACCCACCACCCCAGGTAAAACGTGCCTGACCCCCGTGGTGGATAAAAAGGTTTCCAAAAATACACCGGCAGGCGCGGTTGGTCAGCCAAAAAAGGCATTGACCGTGTCCTGAAAGGTTGTCAGGACAAAGTGCTGGACGTAGAGGGCCTATGGTCCGCATTTTTGAGTTGGTGGAGGAGGCCAAGACTCAAGATCTTTTCTTAGATCCCAAACAAGTGGGCGAGTGGCTACAGCGTGCGTTCTGCCTCCTGGGGAACACCAATACCGCTATTTCTGCTGAATGCAGGAGAAGTATCCTATTAAAAGTTTACTTTGGATTGGTTGACCTGGCCACTAACGATTTGGGGGCTAAGGCCCAAGGCATGCTTCTCGGCAAACCTTTCCTTAAGGACATCGGCGAATACACCCAGGCTTTCCAGTCAATGGACAAATCAGAATCAACGATGAAGCGCATCTTCGCCAACAAGAAGAGAGTTTTTGGTAGAGCTGGCAGCTACAGGGGTCGCGCTGCCAGCCGAGCGGGCTATAACGTCTCCTGCTATGCTCAAGGCCCCAGCACCACTGCACCCTCCTCTACTAATACCGGTTCCTCTGGTCCGGTACCGTACACGAGAGCCGGTCCCTGGCGTGGCAGAGGCTACCGAGGCGGCAGAGGTTCCTCCTCCTACCGACAGGGAGCAGGTATGTCCTTACCAGATTATTCCTTGTTCCCAGGTACAAGTGGGGGGCTGCCTCCGTCTCTTTTTTCGCGCTTGGTGTCACATCTCAGCGGATCCGTGGAACCTTCAGGTAGTCTCGGGGCTCCTTGTAGAGTTTGTATCCCCTCCCGTCTAAGACTCCCTCCCGCTGCCTCTTCGGTTTGCGCAGGACCAGATGGCTCTGGTTCAGGAGGAAATACTTGCGCTCCGCGAGAAAGGCGCTGTAGAGCCCGCGACCCCGCCCCGCCCGGGTTCCTCAGCAACCTATTTCTCGTGGCGAAAAAAGGGGGCGGCAGACGTCCCGTCATCAACCTCCGGTCCTTGAACGAGTGGGTGATCTACCATCACTTCAAGATGGAGGGCATCCACACTCTCAGGGACTCCCTGTCCCAACACAATTTGGATGGTCAAACTCGACCTCAAGGATGCTTACCTTTCGATCCCGATCGACCAAACGCATCGCGACTTCCTGAAGTTCGCGTGGGGTCCTCACACCTGGCGGTTTACATGCCTACTCTTTGGCCTGTCGTTCGTCCCGTGGTGCTTCACCAAGCTTCTAAAACTGGTAGTGCACCACCTCCGCGCCCAGGGTGTCCAGTTGATTATATATCTGGACGACATACTTTTGATGTCCCCCTCCCGCGGGTCCCTATTACTACACCTCTCCTGGATGATAACTCTCCTCCAAGATCTGGGGTTCCTAATAAATTAGGAAAAATCTATCCTAATTCCCTCGCGCCGCCTGGAATTTCTCGGATTCCTGGTGGATTCATCCCAAATGTCACTACGTCTACCAAATTCCAAAGTGGTTTCCATCAGGAAAGAGATTCGGTCTCTCCTACGGGTGGGTCATTGCTCCCTACGCTCTCTGGCCCGTATGGTCAGACTCCTGGCAGTGGCAAGATTAGCGATTTCCCCCCCCCCGGGTCCGCTTCACTACAGGGCCCTCCAACTCTTGAAGGCCCGTTCTCTCCGGTTCGGTCGGGACTACCCAGACAGAGTCACGCTCACTCTGGATACAGTTGTGGATCTCCGATGGTGGCTCCTCAACATAGTCCACTGGAACGGAAAACCGATCCGTACACCGCCACCCCCCATGGTAGTGGACTCCGACGCCAGCAAGACCGGTTGGGGTGCCCGCTGCGGCTCAGAGGAGACAGGCGGTCGTTGGTCACCAGAGGAAGCAGAGTATCACATCAATGCTTTGGCACTCCTGGCCGGTCCGTTCGCCCTCCAGTGCTTCACGAAGCAGTGTCGGCCGGACAGCGTTCTTCTGAGGATGGACAACATATCCGCAGTACGTTACGCCAATGGACTCGGAGGCCCGCGATCGCCGAAGCTGACATCCCTCGCCCAGAGGTTTTGGGAGTTCTGCTTCCGCATGAACCTGTTCGTACAGGCTCAATTCCTCCCTGGAAAGTGTGTATATATATACACTACACAGTGTGGGCGCCTATTATTGGGTGATCAGTTAAAGTGCTAAGTGTGGTGCTAATAAATAGTCAAATGCTGCCTACAGTATGGTAAAACACATAGAAAACAACCAAAATATGTGCCAAGACAAGGTAAAAAACAGAAAACCATACGGCGCATCTAATTCAGTTAATAAGTTAATGAGTTAATGGACGTGTAAAATCCATAAAAGATATTAGTGTAAAATTCATAAAAATTGTTAAAAGTGTTGAATATCGTTGAAAAATATCTTTTAAAACATCATTTAAAGTGCATAGAATAAAGTGCAGGTCTAAAGTCAAATGTGCAAAAAAAAGTGCTCAAGTATATAACAGTACAGTACTCAAACTTTGACTTCAATAATTTGACCAATCCTGCCATGACCGTCTGCACTATTATTTTTCTGTGATATGTTTTCTTTGAGGGACACTGACGAATAAAAGGATTCGACACCAGCACTTTAGAGAAGATCAGCACATCATCCCTCATCAGCATTTTTGAGTACTGTACTGTTATATACTTGAGCACTTTTTTCTGCACATTTGACTTTAGACCTGCACTTTATTCTATGCACTTTAAATGATGTTTTAAAAGATATTTTTCAACGATATTCAACACTTTTAAATTTTTTTATGAATTTTACACTAATATCTTTTATGGATTTTACACGTCCATTAACTCATTAACTTATTAACTGAATTAGATGCGCCGTATGGTTTTCTGTTTTTTACCTTGTCTTGGCACATATTTTGGTTGTTTTCTATGTGTTTTTCCATACTGTAGGCAGCATTTGACTATTTATTAGCACCACACTTAGCACTTTAACTGATCACTTAGTAATAGGCGCCCACACACTGTTATATATATATATATATATATACTTTCTAGTTTATCCTTCTGTTAAAATAAACCTTCAGTGTCCTTGGGCAGCCCATTCAGGATGGAATTCCGTAAGAAATTCTGCATAGATGATGGCAATACTTTTGAGGACAGCAATTCTGTCAGCAATAACATACCTATGGATAAAGTCCAAATGATGCGACAATTAGAGAAAGACTTGAGGAAAGAGATTAGGGATAAATGGGAGGTTATCTCTCTAGAAAAATATATAAAAGATAAAATGGTCCCTAGAGGTTTAAGGTTCAATAAGAATCCAGCCTGCGATAAGGACGACGTAGTCTTCCTTGAAAGATGGGCTACCATGCTTGAGGGCTTTTCATTGCATAGTATGCGACTAATCGTCGATAGAAGAAATGAACGTTTGAAAGAACTGAATCATAATATCGAAAGCACTCATACTGAGCTTAATACAACCTTGACCGAACAGGAATTGAAACCTTTTCTCGATAAATTAGAGATAGATTTAGGTTTGCTAGATCAGTGGTCCCCAACCCTGGTCCTCAGGGCCCACTAACAGGCCAGATTTTGCAGATCACCTTGGGGAAATGCAGACTGAATCCTGCAATCACTGAGCAGCAAATCATAACACCTGTGCTGTGCTTCAGATATCTGGCAAACCTGGCCTGTTAGTGGGCCCTGAGGACCAGGGTTGGGGACCACTGTGCTAGACAACGAGATAAAAGAACGGAAAAAGAAAAAATATCACAGAGACCTGACAGACTATCAGCGCGGAAATGTTTGGCAAATAGGGAAACAAGATCCACCCTCAGTGTACTTTGACACTAGAGACTCACTATCTCAATACAAAACTACTACCCGCCATATGCAGTCGAGAAACGATCTTCGAAGAAGACAAAGATCGCCTTTTAAATCAGGAGATGGCACCCCATTGACTCCACGGAGATCAAACATAGAATCAGCTCACTCAATGAATCCCACTTGGAGAGACCCACCCGGGCATCAGCTTTCAAACTCTAGACACCTCGGACCAAGACGAGGCCCCTTTGAAAATGCAAGAAGTTCCAGACCTAGACCCCAACAAGGGTCTAGACCATTCCACCATAGGGACTATCACCCTTCCCATGGATATACCTCAGTCCCCTATAGGAAGTCTCAGTACAACGGAAGTAGGAACACAAGAAGGGGAGATTCTACATCCCATTATGGGAACCAGGATATTTATTCCTATAATCGGTTCCAACCTTTAGCTCAGGACAATAAAAAAGAGGTTTTTCAGTCATCCAATTATCGGCTACAAAGGAAAAACCTCTCTTTAAAAAGAGGGTGGTCACCAGGGGCGGAAGATTTCCTGGAAGAAGAGGATGTAGAGCTGGAAGACGGAGAACTAAACGGAAGGAGAAAGTATGGTCGAATGGAGGGATATACAACTTAACCAATAAAGTCCTCTCTACCCATCAGAACCAAATTCTACGAAAGGGCATGAAGTTTGCTCCCACGAACAAATTAGACAAATTCAGTATGTTTATCGATTTACAGAAGTTTAAAAAAAACTTATGTCTGAAAAAATACTTTTGAAAGGAACGAGACCATTCATTTATATACACATACTAATCTGAAGGAGAAATCCACCTTTTTTCCAAAATCTATGATCTCCTCAGAAATCACTACTTTTGAGCAAATGGTCCGATCAGATTTGGAAAAAATGGAACATAAAAAAAGCAGAGATAATTTGACACATCAGGAACGAAAAGCATTACGTGAACTTATGCAGGATGACGATATTGTAATTAAGCCCGCAGATAAGGGTAGGGGAATAGTCATTATGACGGCTGATTATTATAAAAATGAAGCCATGCGTATTTTGGGAGATGAAACCACCTATAGGCATTTAAAGAAGGACCCTTCGATGGATTTCAAACATATATTTCATGAATATTTGGATCAGGGTCATTTACTTGGTATTCTGAACAATAAAGAACTTAAATATTTAAAAATTCACCATCCAAAAATTCCCATTTTTTACTTCTTGCCTAAAATACACAAGAATTTGGAGAAACCACCAGGCAGGCCCATCATCTCTGGTATAGGATCTATCTCTAGTAGGCTCTCAGAATACCTTGACAAACAGTTACAACCTTATGTCACAATTACTGAGACCTACTTGAAGGACACCATTGAGATGATCAACATTTTGACAGATGTGGATTGGAAGGATGGCGACATACTAGTTACTAGTGATGTTCAGGCACTTTACACTATCATCCCACACAATAGGGGGATAGAAGCTGTCCAATTCTTTCTAGAGAAAGATAATAAGCTCCAGCCTGAACAAGTGGACTTCATTCTCAAAGGCATACAACTGATACTTGAACACAATTATTTTTGGTTTTTGGAAGAGTTTTATCTACAAATATCCGGCACAGCGATGGGGACAAGATTTGCCCCTAGTTTTGCAAATCTTTTTATGGTCTACTGGGAAAATTCCTTTTTATCCAATTGGAGAACAAATTTAGTCCTTTATCGTCGATACATCGACGATCTATTTTTTATATGGAGAGGGGAAGAAGAAGATTTACAATTGTTTTTGGACTTCCTAGCTACCAATGATAGAGGCATCATTCTGACCTCCTAATTGGAGTAAAACTGAAGTTATCTTCTTAGATTTGAAAATATTTGTCGAATGACACAATCAAGACCAGGACCTATTTTAAAGATGTCGATTTGCAATAGTTTTATAGAGCGTAGGAGTTGCCACCTACCTCAATGGCTGAATGCCGCTCCGAAAGGACAATTTTTACGGATGAAAAGAAATTGTACGAATATCTCGGATTTTGACACTCAGTCAACAAAACTACGCTCAGATTTTGTTGAGAAAGGGTACAATATGCAAACCCTGGAAGACACTAGAGTGGAGGTCAGACAAATGGAGAGACTGGATCTACTGAAGAAGAAAAAGAACCCAACATTGAGCACTATGGAGAGTATACCGTTTATATTCTCATATAACCCCCTTAATAAGGAAATTAGAGTATTAAGAAACATTGGCCGATCTTACAAAGGGACCCCATATTGGGAAGTATTCTTCCAACGATACCACGTATCATATGTAGGGGGGTGAAAAACCTGAAGATGGAACTCACACATAGAGTGGGAAATAAGAAAACAATTAACTACTTTGGGATACAAGCGGGTTTCCACCAATGTGGAAATTGCTTAAATTGTAGAAACACCAAAAGTAGAAAACAAATAAATAATACCAGAGATTGAAAGGAATGGTAAGAAAATTAAACTCAAAGGAGTAATGACATGTTTCTCTAGAAACGTTATATATGTTCTGACTTGCCCTTGTGGACTCAAATATGTGGGACGCACCACACGACCTCTCAATATACGCATACAGGAACATATAAGAAATATTAAAAAAGGGTTCGATAAGCATAGTGTATCATTACACTTTAAATTAAAACATGGTCAGAACCCAGAGGGTCTCCTGTTTATGGCAGTTCAAAAGTTAGAACCTTTCTGGAGAGGAGGAAGTCTGGAAACACGACTAGGCAAAGAAGAAATGAGGTGGATTTTTCTAATGAACACACTTCAGCCTCATGGATTAAATGCAGACTTTGAATTGTGCCACTTCCTCAATGATTAGCCATTCCTACTTTTAGTTCATCCCCCCCTCCCTTTAACATTAGGCTGCTATCTCTTTATTATTGTTATTAATAGATCATTACCTCCGTTCCTTAATTTATATTCGATCCCTAATAGTCTTCCATTTAGATTCCCCTTTATTAGCCTATAATATATATCATTTATTGTTTTAGTATCCTCGTCCATATCAATATTCTATTGTTCTAATTAGTTCTTTACTATTTTATTCTGTTTCCCACCGCTGTTGTCCTTAACGCAATTTAGAATTTTAAATTCGCAGCAAGGCTCCATTAGATAAATAGATAACATTAATTTGTTTATTAACCGTCAGACTATATGAAGCATAAATGCTGCCCAATTTTTAATTTTTAAATTTTAAATTTCTACTTTTTAAATTTAAATTTTTATTTTTTTTCGAAATTTCGTATGTACATTACATCCTAAGTTTATTAATCGTTTCTTACTCGTTCGGATATTATAGGTCGAGTGCAGAAAGTTTATGCTTTTAAAAGTTGATATATGCCGCAAGGCCTTACTGGGTAAAATCTCTTTCTTTATTTTCTATTTTTCGTTCATCCAAGTTAAGAATATATGAAGCAGAAATGCTGCCTGCCTTCTTCCTTCTGAGATTTATATATATTGTATTTTCGTTCGTGTATTGTTTGGATTTAAAATCGATTCTATTATTACGTATGGACGAAAATCGAAACCGAAAGTTGCCGAAAGGCCTTACTGGGTAAATTTCTAATGTCGCACGATCTTTTATTTTCGAATTTTATGTAAGCCATGTGTTCGTCTACTACTCGTTTCTAATAGTTTTTCGGATAATCGATTTAAAGAATTCGTAGCCACTGCGATCGACCATTTGTCGTATTTCTTTCATTGAAAGTTCACATTTTTTGTGTGAAAATTGAGATCTATGTTTGACTACATAATCGAAACCGAAAGTTGCCACAAGGCCTTACTGGGTAAATTTTCTTGTTTACTTCCGGTTTATCGACAGCTAAACTATACGAAGCAAAATGCTCGATCTTTTTATTTTCGAATTGCATGTAAGTCATATTTTCGCACATCACCCGTTTCTAACAGTTTTCGGATTATAATCGATTTTTAAGAATCCATAGCTATAGCGATCGGCCGTTTGTCGTATTCTTTTCGTTGTAAGTTCGCATTTACCGCAAAGCATTACTGGGTAAATCCGAACGATCGGAAGTCGACTGACCGGAAGTAGGAAGTGAACACTCTGCCAGCGTGGCCGGAAGAGACACTACTATGATGCACTATAAAAGAGGACACTTTTATTTTATTTTTATACTGATTTTTATGGACATTACCAAGTTTTTATACTGACTGAGGAAGGCTTTTTTAAGCCGAAACGCGTCTCGGTAGACTTTGTCCTAGATTCCATTATTTGTTACTAATAAATATATTGATTTACAATTCCACATTCGCCACCCTTTCTCCGACTTTTTTTGGATACATGGATCAACTGCCGCCGAGATAAAGAGGTTTGGGTTTCCACCTTTAAGAGAGCCCAGGGCTACATCCATTGAGCCTAACACTGTGAGGCTCCAGAATCGGTGAGTGTGATCTACTCTTCCTTTTTCACATTTCTATATACACACAGTGTTATGCTATGGGAGTGCCGTCTCCCGATTTCTTTTTGCTTTATCTAGTATCTACTACGGATAAGAAAGAAGGGAAGTGCCACCCTATATTTGGCTGCAGGCTGTTCTTCCTCGAGCCGGATCTTGCAGGCTCCCACAAATGTGAGTGGTCTAGACTTTGACTTCAATAATTTGACCAATCCTGCCATGACCGTCTGCACTATTATTTTTCTGTGATATGTTTTCTTTGAGGGACACTGACGAATAAAAGGATTCGACACCAGCACTTTAGAGAAGATCAGCACATCATCCCTCATCAGCATTTTTGAGTACTTACTGTTATATACTTGAGCACTTTTTTTTGCACATTTGACTTTAGACCTGGACTTTATTCTATGCACTTTAAATGATGTTTTAAAAGATATTTTTCAACGATATTCAACACTTTTAACAATTTTTATGAATTTTACACTAATATCTTTTATGGATTTTACACGTCCATTAACTCATTAACTCATTAACTTGTCACGGAATGCCCCAAGAGGCTCGGACGCCAACCCCAGGACCCTCAGCCAGGGACAGTTTTGAGGACGGTTGTGTTGCTATGGACTCCTAGGTGCCGTTGCACCAGCAGAACACCTTGTTTTATTTTCTTAGATGTGGTTTCATTGTGTGATGTAATAAAAGTGTCCCCGTATGTGTAACTGTGAACCGTATGTTAAAACCCCATTGTATGCTTTGCTCGCCGCCATTTCCCAGCGCTTCGTGGATCCGGTCGAATTGATCGGATCGTAAAATGGCCGATTCGGTCCATCCGGTTACGAATCGGCACCACCCCGATTCGGAACAGCCAATACAGATCGGGGCCCAGGTACCTTTTTCCAGCGAGGGCCAATGAGACTCATGGGGGCGGGCAGGGATTCCTATTGTTCTCTCTCTGTATGAATGTTTATAAATATATGTGATTTACCAGTAAAAGTCAGTTCATCTAGTGCATACAGCTCCGCCTGGTGTCCTTTATTTTCGATCGTACCGCTGAGATCCCGCACGGTCTCCAGGGTACGTTACCCACGAACGAGGTACGATCCGGCTACCCTGTGTCTGCATCTCGGATCAGAACAGAGGTACAGAGGTGCATCGTACGTGCTTCGACCAACGATCGGCCACGCTTCGACTCCGCTACCCTGGGCCTGAGTCCCGAATCGAAGTAGCGGCGCGTCTTACGTGCATCGACCAACCGAAGGATCGACCACGCTTCGACTCCGCTATCCAGTCCAAAGCAGCGGCGCGTCTCCCGCGCCCTGGTATATCGAGCGCTACACGATCGAAGGAAATCCGAAACGTTTCCCATCTGAACGGCTCGACGGACGAAACGTTTCCCATCTGAACGGCCGCTCCACAGACAATCGGAGCTCCACCAAGGTCAGTAGACCAGCTGCTTGAGACGCTGAGTGCCGTGTCACTTGGTGGTCGGGCTGATATCTCGCAGGGGTCCCTCTCCACAGCCCGCCAACCCTTCCCCGGGGTCACTCCAGGCCGCACGAGACGCCGAGTGCCGCGCCACTCGGTAGTCGGGCCGGCGGTAAGCGCAGTGGGAGGAGCAGATAGGAGCACACCCGCAGGCGGACAACACCCATTCTGTCACATAACTGAATTAGATGCGCCGTATGGTTTTCTGTTTTTTTCAATTCCTCCCTGGCCTCATGAATCAGGTGGCGGACTGGAACTCGAGGCATCTCTCGGATTCCGGGGATTGGCGGCTACATCCATCCGTCTTCTCCGTGCTTTCCTGCACCTGGGGTCCGTTCGAGAAGGACCTCTTCGCCTCCCGCCTCAACACCCACCTCCCGGTTTTCTTCAGTTGGCGCCCGGATCCGGAAGCCCTGGGGACGGACGCCTTCCTGCAACAGTGGTCAACTGCCCGTCCGTGCGGGTTTCCCCCCTTTTCAATGATTGCCCGCTGTCTCCTGCATTTTCGACGTCACCACGTACAGATGGTCCTCATCACCCCGTATTGGACGTCGCAGTCATGGTTTCCCACCCTGCTCGGCATGGTGATGGACGTCCTGCGGTTGCTCCCCTCGTCCCGAACACTCCTCCTAGATCTGTCCAACCGGCCACACCCGTTGATCCTGGCAGACAGGCTGCAGCTATTGGCATGGTTGATCTCTGGCTTCGGACCGCACTGCAGACGTCCTCCTCCAATCCTGGGCTCCAGGAACCCGATCCTCTTACCGCACAGCTTGGGACAAATGGGCTGCTTGGTGTATGGGGAGGAATTAGGATCCCTTTACGGCCCCTCTGAATGTGGTCCTAGATTGTCTCACTGTTCAGTTCGATGAGGGGGAGGCCTACCGGACGGTCAACGTGATTAGTTCGGCCTTGTCGGCTGGCCATGCGGGCCTTTCGGGGGTGCCTATTGGGAACCACCCGTTGGTATGTCGACTTTTACGCGGCATGCATCTTTCTAGACCCCCCGCTCCCCGCTACACATCCACATGGGCTGTTACTTTGGTTCTGTCCCTCTTGCGTTCCTGGCACGATAACGACCTGTTATCCCTCAGGGCTCTTTCCGCCAAATTGATCATGCTTTCTGTTTAGTTGCTTGTAAGCGCGTTAGCGATGTTCGCGCTCTGGATTTTGCGGCTCGGTCTTTTGTGTCCGAAGGTGTGCGCTTTCGTATTTTGCGCCGCACGAAGACGTCCTTGACCTCTGTCCTATTTCCCGCTTTTTCTGCCGAACCCCTTCTGTGTCCGGTGCGTTGTCTCCGGGCCTACGAATCCCGTACGGCCCCTTTCCGTTCCCTGCCCGACTCTCCCCTGTTTTTGTCCTTTTGCCCTCCTCATAGACCGGTAGTTTCTACTACTCTTGCACGCTGGCTCATGGAGTTGGCGGGAATCGACGTCACCTGCTTTGGGGCTCATTCGGTACGTAGTGCCGTGGCCTCCAGGGCAGTGTCTGTGGGCTGTCGCCTTGAAGACATTATGCGGGCTGCCGACTGGTCTAGCTAGTCCACTTTCCGCACATTCTACTTTAAACCTATTGCGGCGATGTCTGATGCTGTCTTAGGACGGCGTTAAACTTGCAAATAGGAGCCTCCGAGTCCATACCTTAGAATTCATAAATTTTCCTATTACCATGACGGAAAGTTTAAATTCTAATAATGACTCGGAGGCGAGTATTTCCCATCCTTCCCTCCCGGTTTCCTGTTATGTCCTGCATACACCCACCTCTGATATTAAAATTCACACACTGTTCATGCGATGTGTCTTTATTCACACACTTAGCGCTGCTGTCGGTGTGTCTGTTTGTGTGGGTGTCTACTAATGGAAGTGCCGTGTTGGTGTATACACTCTGTTGCGGCTCCGCCTCTGCCTCTAATTCCATTCCGTGTCCCTTCCTGTCTTTCAGCGTCCTAAGTGGATTTACACCTTCTGGTTATGCCGGATATCTTCAGATCTGGTTCCCGTTGATTGTTGAAGCTGCTCCGTCCTAGTTGGCTTTTTGTTGCCTTGTCGCAGACTCGGAAGAGGAATTGGATGCTCCCGCAGTGCTTACTTGAACATGGGATTGGGGCGGGACAAGGACTATGGGAGGGCCTCCCCAGGCTGGGGAGGGGTTGTTTTTCTTCTGTTACATTATTTTCCAAAGTTAACCCTTTGCTGCTGTTGGTGCAATAAAGGGAGAAATGCAAATACTCGCCTCCGAGTCATTATTAGAATTTAAACTTTCCGTCATGGTAATAGGAAAATTTATGAATTAATGCAGAGAGTTACGTGACTGTGGATACAATTTCATTAAAAATAACAAAAAAACACAATTTGTTATCAGTCAGATACAGTTTGCAGCTTTACCCGGGTAATCCTCGGAATTCAGTCACTGTAACCTGCTGAAAACACAAGAAAAGCCGAGAACCCAGAGGAGTTTGGATACTTTGCAGATTACCCGGATAAAGTCTGATGTTTCGTTGCACATCACACTGAATTACCCGGTTAAAACAGAGCAGAATACCGGATTACCCAGAGGCCTCTGGATACTTTGCAGATTACCCGGGTAAAATCGGAAATTTCACTTCGGACTTTTGCTAATGACGCCTGAGTAATGTCAGGATTACCCGGGTAATTCTAGGATTAACCACACTTTGGGCTTTACCCGTAACATGTACAACGTACATGCAAACCTGCCCCCCCCCACCCGTGACACCTGATTACGTCTGTTTTATGTCTCCTCCTGGGAATAACCGCCACGCATGCAGGTGTCCCTCTCCCGCCATTCCTCGTGTGTGTGTCCCTCGTCCGCCGTACCTCGTGTATGCCTCTCTCGCCCGCTGTTCCTCGTGTGCGTCCCTCGCCCGCCGTTCGTGTGTGTGTGTGGTATCCTCGCCCGCTGGTCGCCCCGTGTGCTAACGCCCTTTTTTGTGTGGCAGAACAGCCCTCGGTATGGAGCCGCCATGTCACGGTGTCATCAGCGTGCCGCTGACAGGTTGGTGGAAGGTGCAGTGCAGAATGGGGGTCTGTACATCAAGCTGGGGCAGGGGCTGTGCGCTTTTAACCACCTACTGCCCCCCGAATACACAAAGACCCTGCGCGTCCTGGAGGACCAGGCCCTGAGGCGGCGCGCCAACGAGGTGAGGGCAAAATGTGCGTCTGTCCGGCTAAGGGGCCGTGTGTCTGTCCAGGTCCGTGCTTCCTGTGCTCATGCCATTGTGTATGGCCGGTGTCTGTGTGGCTCATGGCGTCTGTTCTTCCTGGGCTTATGCTGCACAGGTTGTGTTTTGGGTGTGTCCCCTGTATGTGCTGCACTGGTTGGGTCCCCTGTATGTGCTGCACTGGTTGGGTCCCCTGTATGTGCTGCACTAGTTGGGTCCCCTGTATGTGCTGCACTGGTTGGGTCCCCTGTATGTGCTGCACTGGTTGGGTTTTGGGGTGGGTCCCCTGTATGTGCTGCTCGTGTCGCTCCCCTGTATGTGCTGCTCGTGTCGCTGGGCGTGGCATCTCGTTACGGTTTTGCAGGTGAATGAGCTCTTGGTGGAGGATTTCGGGTTTCCGGCTGAGCGTCTCTTCTTGGAGTTTGACCACGAGCCGATCGCAGCCGCCAGTTTAGCCCAAGTTCACCAAGCGACGCTGCACGACGGCACCAAAGTCGCCGTGAAGGTAGGACGGGTCTTCGTGTTGATTGATCGTGTCCTCTCTGTCCTCAATTTCCTGCCCTTGTGGTCCGATCTCCCTCTCACTCTGTGGAACGCTCTCTCCAGGCCCCTGGGGGTATATGTATGTCTCTCCGGGCCCCTGGGGGTATATGTATGTCTCTCCGGGCCCCTGGGGGTATATGTATGTCTGTCCGGGCCCCTGGGGGTATATGTATGTCTGTCCGGGCCCCTGGGGGTATATGTATGTCTGTCCGGGCCCCTGGGGGTATATGTATGTCTCTCCGGGCCCCTGGGGGTATATGTATGTCTGTCCGGGCCCCTGGGGGTATATGTATGTCGCTCCGGGCCCCTGGGGGTATATGTATGTCTCTCCGGCCCCTGGGGGTATATGTATGTCTCTCCGGGCCCCTGGGGTATATGTATGTCGCTCCGGGCCCCTGGGGGTATATGTATGTCTCTCCGGTCCCCTGGGGGTATATATATGTCTCTCCGGGCCCCTGGGGGTATATGTATGTCTCTCCGGGCCCCTGGGGGTATATGTATGTCGCTCCGGGCCCCTGGGGGTATATATATGTCTCTCCGGGCCCCTGGGGGTATATGTATGTCTCTCCGGGCCCCTGGGGGTATATGTATGTCGGTCCGGGCCCCTGGGGGTATATGTATGTCTCTCCGGGCCCCTGGGGGTATATGTATGTCTCTCCGGGCCCCTGGGGGTATATGTATGTCGCTCCGGGCCCCTGGGGGTATATATATATATGTCTCGCTCTGTCTCCCCCTGCAGGTTCAATACATTGATCTCCGGGACCGTTTCAATGGGGACATAAAGACCCTGGAGCTGCTGCTGCGCCTCATTGAGTTCATGCACCCCTCGTTCGGCTTTAGCTGGGTGCTGAAGGTGCGTCCCGCCATGTACGACTAAACAAAAGGGTTAATCCTGTGCAGATGTCCCGTCGCCCCGGGTCCTCACTGCTCCGTAGTGGGTGGGGGGGGGTGTATGTATGTGTGTGTTTTTAAAGTGTCGCCATCTTTTTGGTTGTCGCCGCAGGATCTGAAAGGGACGCTGTCTCAGGAGCTGGATTTCATGAACGAAGGGAGGAATTCTGAGCGCTGCGCCCGCGACCTCAAATCCATGCCCTACATTACCATCCCCCGCGTATACTGGGACTTCACCAGCCAGGTGAGCAGCGGGCGGCAGGGTAACCTGCTCGGGAAGGGGCGGGCCGGGCGAGGCTGGGCGGGCAGCGCTGGGCGCCGATGACCTGCGCGGGAAGGGGCGGCGCTGGGTGAGGGCAACCTGCGTGGGAAGGGGCGGGCCGGGCGACCTGGGCAGGGAGAGGGTGACCTGCGCGGGAAGGGGCGGCGCGGGCGACCTGCGTGGAAGGGGCGGCGCGGGCGACCTGCGTGGGAAGGGCGGGCGGCGGGGGCGGGCGATGCGCGGGAAGGGCGACCTGCGCGGGAAGGGCGACCTGCGCGGGAAGGGCGACCTGCGCGCGGGAAGGGGCGGCGCGGGCCGGGCGACCTGCGCGGGAAGGGGCGGCGCGGGCCGGGCGACTTGCGCGGGAATGGGCGGCGCGGGCCGGGCGACCTGCGCGGGAAGGGGCGCGGGCCGGGCGACCTGCGCGGGAAGGGGCGGCGCGGGCGGGCGACCTCGCGCGCGGAAGGGGCGGCGCGGGCCGGGCGACCTGCGCAGGAAGGGGCGGACGCGGGCGACCTGCGCGGGAAGGGGCGGCGCGGGCCGGGCCCTGCGCGGGAGGGCGGCGCGGGCCGGGCGACCTGCGCGGGAGGGCGGCGCGGGCCGGGCGACCTGCGCAGGAAGGGCGCGGGCGGGCGACCTGCGCGGGAAGGGGCGGCGCGGGCCGGGCGACCTGCGCGGGAAGGCGGCGCGGGCGGGCGACCTGCGCGGGAAGGGGCGGCGCGGGCCGGGCGACCTGCGCGGGAAGGGGCGGCGCGGGCCGGGCGACCTGCGCGGGAAGGGGCGGCGCGGGCCGGGCGACCTGCGCGGGAAGGGGCGACGCGGGCCGGGCGACCTGCGCGGAAGGGGCGGCGAGGGAGGCGACCTGCGTGGGTGTCACATCCATGGCCCCCGCAGCGTTTCCTGGGGGGTCAGGGCACCAGGTGGCATCGCTGGCTAGCCTGTTGCCAGTAGTAAAGGCTGGCAAAATGGCATCTGAGGGGGCGGAGCCAAGCATAAGTCCAAGGAGCCATCAGCCTTTAAATGAGGTTGAGAGAAGGTGCTCCTTGGACTGTTGTGGTGTCTAGTTTGGTGGAGTCTTGTTTCCTGGTATTTTCTGATTAATCTGTTGCTGACCCGTTTCTGTTCGAGGACCCTGATCACGTTTCGACCCGGCTATCCCTACTGACTACTCTCTTGATTATCCCTTGTGTACTTTTGCCTGGTACTTCTTGTTCTTGTATATGTGTTGCCTTTATGGTTCTTGTCTCTCTTGTTCATGTTTATGTTAGTTCAGCCTTATGATTCATGTCTTATGTTCGTTTAACTGGTTGTGAGTCCTAATCGCAAGGCATCCAGTTCTGCGTGCTTCCAGAGTCCAGTTGAAGTCCTGCCCTGCTTCTTGTATAATATATATATATATTGTCTGTCCGTCTGTATCACTGTTTCTCCACAAAGATAGCACTATCTCAGCTCTGCTTGAAGGCCTCCCCTGCAGGCTGGTATACTCAGATCTAGTAGTGTGTTGCACTAAGCAGTATTTTGGTCCAGAAACCAATTGAGCTTAGTTGCTTTGTTTAGGTCTGTCCTCTACTATCTTGCCTATTCTGTTTTGTATCACGTTTATGTTTTTATTTAAGTATCACTGTATCTGTTCTCTTTGGAGTATTTGTGTTTGCACTAAGTGGTCAGTTGGCCTTGAAGCCAATTGAGCTTGGTTGCCCTTTCCGTTCTGTCCCGTTACTCCCTGGCTTGGGAGATCAGGTTACAGCCGTTCTTGGTCTTTTGTCTTTAGAAATCTGTCCTGAAGGATCCAAATACACTTTCTGAGGTGAGTGCTAATGCCCACCATTACAGCGGGAAGGGGCGGCGCGGGCCGGGCGAGGGCGACCTGCGCGGGAAGGGGCGGGAGAGGGTGACCTGCAGATTGATGTGTTTTGTGTCTGTTCTTGCAGCGTGTGCTGACGGCTGATTACTGCGAGGGCTGCAAAGTGAGCAGCGTGGAGGGGATCAAGAAACAAGGCCTGGATCTCCGGGATGTGAGGAACTCCGAAAATCCTGCTGCCCGAGGCGTCGCTCCCTTAGCGCCCGAAGCGTGGCTCCCTTAGCGCCCGAAGCGTGGCTCCCTTAGCGCCCGAAGCGTGGCTCCCTTAGCACCCGAGGCGTCGCTCCCTTAGCGCCCGAGGCGTCACTCCCTTAGCGCCCGAAGCGTGGCTCCCTTAGCGCCCGAGGCGTCGCTCCCTTAGCGCCCGAGGCGTCGCTCCCTTAGCGCCCGAAGCGTGGCTCCCTTAGCGCCCGAGGCGTCGCTCCCTTAGCGCCCGAAGCGTGGCTCCCTTAGCGCCCGAGGCGTCGCTCCCTTAGCGCCCGAGGCGTCGCTCCTTAGCACCCGAGGCGTCGCTCCCTTAGCGCCCGAAGCATGGCTCCCTTAGCGCCCGAGGCGTCGCTCCCTTAGCGCCCGAGGCGTCGCTCCCTTAGCGCCCGAGGCGTCGCTCCCTTAGCGCCCGAGGCGTCGCTCCCTTAGCGCCCGAGGCGACCTCACGACTCAGCCCTTGCTACACACAGACATCACGACGTGGCCCCCGGGACGCACAGCCCCCCCCCCCCCCTGCGTCTCTTGTAATGACCGCACGGCTTGTCTTCTCTCGTTATTTTTTTTCAGACGGCTGAGAAACTCATTCAGGTTTTTGCGGAGCAGATTTTCTACACCGGGTTCATTCATGCAGATCCTCATCCGGGGAACGGTAAGTGCTGCATGTTCCGCTCGCATAGCGCCTGTATAGGCTGAGGGGAAGTTAACTTGTGCTGTATCGCTGACGTTGTGCTGCGGGATGGCAGCTTTATCGCTCTCGGGACAGCGCGTGGCTGTCCCGGGGGGGGGGGGTGCTGTCTGTCCTGGGGGGGGGCGCGTCTGTCTGTCTGTCCTGGGGGGGGCGTGTCTGTCTGTCCCCGCTGTGTTAAGATGGTTCTGTCTTTCCTGCAGTTCTGGTGAATAAGGGTCCGGATGGAAAAGCCCGGCTGGTTCTCCTGGATCACGGCCTGTACGAGAATCTGAGTGTGAGGTAACGAGGTGTGTGCGGCGGTTTGTGTGCGTTGTCTCCCTTTGTGTTGCACTGCTGTTGATCTTTGTTGTGCTGTACAGGGATCGCACGGCGCTGTGTAAGTTATGGCGCGCCATCGTGCTGCACAACCGGCAGGACATGGAGACACATTCAGCAGAACTGGGAGTCAAAGGTTCGTTTCCAGGTTCCTCTGAACCACACGTTCTGTATCCAGGACGAGATACGTGAAGGTCTGTCTGCCTGCCTCGTCGCTCTGCTCTGTCTGCCTGCCTCGCCGCTCTGCTCTGTCTGCCTGCCTCGCCGCTCTGCTCTGTCTGCCTGCCTCGTCGCTCTGCTCTGTCTGTCTGCCTGCCTCGCCGCTCTGCTCTGTCTGCCTGCCTCACCGCTCTGCTCTGCTCTGCCTGCCTCGCCGCTCTGCTCTGCCTGCCTCGCCGCTCTGCTCTGTCTGCCTGCCTCGCCGCTCTGCTCTGTCTGCCTGCCTCGCCGCTCTGCTCTGCTCTGCCTGCCTCGCCGCTCTGCTCTGTCTGCCTGCCTCGCCGCTCTGCTCTGTCTGCCTGCCTCGCCGCTCTGCTCTGTCTGCCTGCCTCGCCGCTCTGCTCTGTCTGCCTGCCTCGCCGCTCTGCTCTGCCTGCCTCACCGCTCTGCTCTGCTCTGCCTGCCTCACCGCTCTGCTCTGTCTGCCTGCCTCACCGCTCTGCTCTGCTCTGCCTGCCTCGCCGCTCTGCTCTGCCTGCCTCACCGCTCTGCTCTGTCTGCCTGCCTCACCGCTCTGCCGGCATTGTGCCCCCCCCCCCCGCTGGTCGTGTTGCTGGCAGTTTTTGCCTCTGCTCCGTCAGACCCTTTAACCCTTTCCTGGCCTGCCCTCTTTGCTGTAGTTCTTTGTTAGATTCTCTGGTCGAGTGACTCCGCGGCTGATCACGTCCCCCCTCTCAGATTACTTCCTGTTCTGCGAGATCCTCCTGCAGCGCCCCCTGTCTGTCCCCGGGACGCTGAGCAAAGCTCTGACGCAGGCGGAGACTCGCTACATGCAGGACATGGCCAAGGAGCACTTTGATGACATCATGAGGGTCCTGCGGGCCCTGCCACGATCCATGCTGCTCGTCTTCAGGAACCTGAACACCGTGCGGTGGCTGAACATGAACATGGGGGCCCCGGCGGACCGGCACATCATCATGGCACGCAGGTCAGCACTCGCTGGGAGAGGCCCGGGAGCAGCGGGTATTAAAGGGTTAAGGCTGCTGGACACAGATGGTGGCTCTTAAAGGGACACGACCACATACACGAGCTGTAACTAGACTACGTGTGCGTCACAAACAAAACCACGTTATGAACACGTTATAAAACACGTTAGGAACACGTTATAAAACACGCGCTGCTGTTTATTTTTCCTATTTAAACAAAGAACAAAAAAAACGAACTTTTTTTATTTTGTGGATTTTTCCCATGATGCAAAATTTGCCAAAATCTGTGCAAAACCTTTTACTGCTCTGCTTTAACCATTAAGTGCTGTATAAGATAATGAATGTTTAGATATGGCAGCAGAGGGTGTATTGTGTTCTCCAGGCTACCTGAGATCAGAACTGGCAGCTGAATGAGATAAGACAGGGAGCTTAAAAGGCTTCTAACAAAGCACATGTAACATATCAGCAACATAAACACAATAAGGACATTTCATTTTTTGGTGGTACTGGCCCTTTAAGAGAGAAATCGCTCTTTATAGAGGGTCACGCGACGCTCCTCTTCCTCCTGTGCTTTACACCGTGCCTGGAGCAGCTGATCATCCCGTACCTTTGCCTTGCAGTGCTGTGAAGGGGTGGAGACGGCTGGACGGGAAGAGGTCTGCCGGGTTGACCCGATGGGTGTCTGTCACCTGGGAGAGCTGCAAGTTTGAGTTGGCTTTAAGGTCAGTAAATGCATCGGTATGTGTGTGTGATACCCTGAAACAATCCTCATATTCTCAAGACCCAATAAAAAGAAATCTTATCCCACCCCCCCCCCCGGCCATCATTAATAGTGTAGCCCCCCCTCCAGGGTTAACCCCTTAACTATTTGCAGACCTCTTTAATGCAGGATTAGTGTGGACCCCCGGGGAGAAATGAAACTCTGATCTCCCTCCGGTCCCAGTGTGGACTGCTCATTGCAGCTTGTTTACAGTATCACCGTATCAAAGTTTACTGCAGCATTCCAGCAGCCAGGGATCTGTCAGAATACAGGGAGAACTGTGGGGTCAGTAACTGCTGTACAGGGATAAGATTCAGGGGGTTATAATGGGTGTAAATCCCTGTACAGTACAGATACAAGGTGTTGCTGTAATTGCCACACACAGGCATTATGCGGCAGATACAGATACAAGGTGTTGCTGTAATTGCCACACACAGGCATTATGCAGCACATACAGATACAAGGTGTTGCTGTAATTGCCATACACAGGCATTATGCGGCACATACAGATACAAGGTGTTGCTGTAATTGCCATACACAGGCATTATGCAGCACATACAGATACAAGGTGTTGCTGTAATTGCCATACACAGGCATTATGCAGCACATACAGATACAAGGTGTTGCTGTAATTGTCATACACAGGCATTATGCAGCACATACAGATACAAGGTGTTGCTGTAATTGCCATACACAGGCATTATGCGGCACATACAGATACAAGGTGTTGCTGTAATTGCCATACACAGGCATTATGCGGCACATACAGATACAAGGTGTTGCTGTAATTGCCATACACAGGCATTATGCGGCACATACAGATACAAGGTGTTGCTGTAATTGCCATACACAGGCATTATGCAGCACATACAGATACAAGGTGTTGCTGTAATTGCCATACACAGGCATTATGCAGCACATACAGATACAAGGTGTTGCTGTAATTGTCATACACAGGCATTATGCAGCACATACAGATACAAGGTGTTGCTGTAATTGTCATACACAGGCATTATGCAGCACATACAGATACAAGGTGTTGCTGTAATTGCCATACACAGGCATTATGCGGCAGATACAGATACAAGGTGTTGCTGTAATTGCCATACACAGGCATTATGCAGCACATACAGATACAAGGTGTTGCTGTAATTGCCATACACAGGCATTATGCAGCACATACAGATACAAGGTGTTGCTGTAATTGTCATACACAGGCATTATGCAGCACATACAGATACAAGGTGTTGCTGTAATTGCCATACACAGGCATTATGCAGCACATACAGATACAAGGTGATGCTGTAATTGCCATACACAGGCATTATGCGGCACATACAGATACAAGGTGTTGCTGTAATTGCCACACACAGGCATTATGCGGCACATACAGATACAAGGTGTTGCTGTAATTGTCATACACAGGCATTATGCGGCACATATAGAAACACGGCGTTGCTGTAATTGCCATACACAGGCATTATGCAGCACATACAGATACAAGGTGTTGCTGTAATTGCCATACACAGGCATTATGCAGCACATACAGATACAAGGTGATGCTGTAATTGCCATACACAGGCATTATGCGGCACATACAGATACAAGGTGTTGCTGTAATTGCCACACACAGGCATTATGCGGCAGATACAGATACAAGGTGTTGCTGTAATTGCCATACACAGGCATTATGCAGCACATACAGATACAAGGTGTTGCTGTAATTGCCACACACAGGCATTATGCGGCAGATACAGATACAAGGTGTTGCTGTAATTGCCATACACAGGCATTATGCGGCACATACAGATACAAGGTGTTGCTGTAATTGCCATACACAGGCATTATGCAGCACATACAGATACAAGGTGTTGCTGTAATTGCCATACACAGGCATTATGCAGCACATACAGATACAAGGTGTTGCTGTAATTGCCATACACAGGCATTATGCAGCACATACAGATACAAGGTGTTGCTGTAATTGCCATACACAGGCATTATGCAGCACATACAGATACAAGGTGTTGCTGTAATTGCCATACACAGGCATTATGCAGCACATACAGATATTGCATTGCTAATAATCTCATTCTTCTGATTACTATAAACTCCCATAAGCAGGAGATCTCACCATTTCGTTAACTGTCTGCAGCACATTTACTGCATCTGCCTGTATGCTGATAATGCAGACCGTGTGTGACATTGTGCCAGATAAGGGGACGCCATCTAGAGTTTATGACCTTTCATACCAGTGATATTTATGTAAAGGATAAACCAGTACCTAAAATATTGTTTGGTAGTGAATGGGTTAAGCAGGTTTCACCTGAAAGAACAGAGGCCTGAGATGAGTTGTGGGGGTGATGTGGCTCCTTGTCGCCACCTCCTGGTGCAGTAGGAGACCTCCATGATGTTGTGTCTGGCCCCTGCCCAAGAACTTGCTTGTTGAGTTGGGAGCTGAAGGATCTCGGGTTGCTCTGCGCTCGTTGTGACTGCTCGCTGTCTGTTGCAGGTGGGACAGCTTTGTGCTTCGTGTGACCTCGCTCCTCCTCCGCCTCCTCATCCGCTTTGACTTCGTGCCGGAGAACGAGCAGATCAGGCAGTTCATCCAGTCTTAGCCGCTTCCGGATCTCCAGGGCTGGGGCTTTGTCTGCTCCTGCCACGCAGTCGCCATAGTCTTCCAAAGGGTGGGACACCCATCCTGCATGGCCGATGCCACGCCCTGACACCTACTGCACCACTCCCTCACACCTGCAATGTGGGTGGTGGCCACATGTGCCAAAGCCTCTCGTCTGTGGACACAGAGAGCCTTTATTTTACTTATTTTAATTTCTTGTCCTTCATTCCGGGGTAGATGTCTTGGCTCCGCCCACTCCAGGGTTACTGCTGTGTAATGGGAGGGGCTACAGGGCAGGTATGAGAAGTAATAATGGGGGGGATCAGGACGGACTGCATTTAATAAGAATTAGAGGGTCTACAGAGGATGCAGGGACTAATAGAGGGGCTTAATGATCTTTAAGGAGTGATAGTGGGAGGAGCCGGCAGGGCTATAAGGAGTGATAGTGGGAGGAGCCGGCAGGGCTATAAGGAGCGATAGTGGGAGGAGCCGGCAGGGCTATAAGGAGCGATAGTGGGAGGAGCCGGCAGGGCTATAAGGAGTGATAGTGGGAGGAGCCGGCAGGGCTATAAGGAGTGATAGAGGGAGGAGCCGGCAGGGCTATAAGGAGCGATAGTGGGAGGAGCCGGCAGGGCTATAAGGAGCGATAGTGGGAGGAGCGTCAAGGTGCAGAGTATGGGGAGTAATGTGAGTATGAGATGTGTCTCTGCTGATTTTAACGCTGTAATACAGAGTCTGCCATCGGGGTGTTTTTCCGACATCGGTTTGGCTCTCGTTCCGGGTCACGGCAGATACTCAGGGCCTGGATGGAAACTGCAGAACATTCAGGAAGATGCGGAGCGACTCCACAAAGACATCCACGGTTACTGTTTGCAGGTCTGTGAGGAGCAAACCCTGCCCCCTATAAGAACATCCCGGCCGGTGTGTGGTTAAAGCCCAGGATTTATCACGGGGGCAATTTATACCTATTGGAGTTTGCGTGTTTTGTGCCGCGATGTGAACGTGCACCAGGATCGTTTTGTGAAGGTCAGGTTTGCAGGTGAAAGGCTGCGGCGCATGTTTAATAAACATCACACTGTAACATGATCACTGTAAATAAAAAAACCTGCGTCTTACGCACAATAAATGGTAATACTTGGTAATGTATACAGTGTGGCTGCCACAGTAATAACCGGGAAAGTATAGTGTGGCCACCACGGAATAACCGGGTCTATATACAGTGTGGCTACCACGGAATAACCGGGTCTATATACAGTGTGGCTACCACGGAATAACCGGGTCTATATACAGTGTGGCTACCACGGAATAACCGGGTCTATATACAGTGTGGCTGCCACAGTAATAACCGGGAATGTATAGTGTGGCTACCACGGAATAACCGGGTCTATATACAGTGTGGCTACCACGGAATAACCGGGTCTATATACAGTGTGGCTACCACGGCGTTACCTGGGGATATATACAGCATGATGGAACAGTTGGAGACGCAGAGAAGTCTTGCTCCGACATGTGCATCATTAGAAGATTTGGAGGAGCTGGCCGTGACGCTGCGCTGAGGAGCGAGAGACAAATCAACTTCTGAAGCTTGGCTTTTTTCAGTTATGTAAATTTTTCCCCTGAAACCTGCACCCCCTGAGCAGGACGCCTGCCCCACGCCTCGCTCCCCTGAGCAGGGCTCCTGCCCCACGCCTCGCTCCCCTGAGCAGGACGCCTGCCCCACACCTCGCTCCCCTGAGCAGGACGCCTGCCCCACGCCTCGCTCCCCTGAGCAGGACGCCTGCCCCACGCCTCGCTCCCCTGAGCAGGACGCCTGCCCCACGCCTCGCTCCCCTGAGCAGGACGCCTGCCCCACGCCTCGCTCCCCTGAGCAGGACGCCTGCCCCACGCAGGACCCCTTCGCCTCGCTCCCCACGCAGGACCCCTTCGCCTCGCTCCCCACGCAGGACCCCTTCGCCTCGCCCCTTGAGCAGAGGTCTGACCCTGTGCCCCATTCCCCAAGCAGGGAGGTCACTTCCCTCGCGGCCGCTCACAGGATAATGCAGGTAATGATAAGACGTTATACTTCACGTGGTGAATCCAGGTGTTGCCGCCTCTTATTTCTCTGGTAGAATTTAAACAAAGTATTGGGGTTCACGGAAATATAAAGTGTGTAATTTGTAGACAAGCAGCCGCGATCGAGAAATCCCCAGAAATGACACTTCAATAATCAACTACTATAACAGAACAGCGCAACAAATGTTACACATACAGCACACAACATAAAGCCGTCAATCACGATGTGCGTCCTCACCAAAAGTGCACAGAATGTAAACCATACTTAACCCCGTCACGTCCAACTAGATTCCGCTCAATACAGGAGCACAGATCTTTCTTCTTCCCCTACAGCCTTTCAGATCTCACACGCCTGATGTCTCCTTCATCACCACGAACACAATGTAACAAAAAAAACATTGCTAATGGCTCCGTCTGGAGCAAGACTCTGGCACCGGACGATTAACCCCTCATACCTGCTCCAAGCGATGCAGCGCCGACACCAAAGTAGGAACATTAAACCATGAATTTTATTACAAGACACGGAGGCGAGTATTATTATGTCAAGTCTCTTATTGCCACTTCCAGCAGCGAGAAGAAAAAAACAACAGGAACAGACAAAAAGAACCCCATACCAATATGGTATATGCCGTAACCCATAACAACCCCTTTACTATACAAGTCCATCAACTCCAGGCAGCTTCCTCTTTCTTGCTACTTCTCGGAGAGAGACAAGTATTTTTCGTTTTCCGTCCTGCAGTGATTGTACAGAAAGATATTAGCAAAACAATCTTTTTTGACCGGGGCTCGGCTCGAGGTCACCGAGGGGGCAGCAGAGGGTATTTCCCCACCATTTGAGGGTGTGCATGCCGACCGGGTCCCCAGCGTGTTTTTTGGCACTGCACTGCAGTGCTGTTTGCCGCTGCCACGGTGTGAGCCATTCGGAGCGGGCTCCTGCATCTATTCTACCCGGCAACAGTTGTGACACGAACTTGTTCACGGCCATTTTGTTTATGCATCGGAGAGTGGCGATGGCAAGACCTCTGCGTCCCTGGACACAGATCAGGTTAGGCAGGCAATGGACATTTCAGACAGCCTTTCTGAAAGCTCTCCAGTCCGGTGCCCACCAGCATTAATCAGGGTAGTGCTTGCTGCCGCCACTGTGGCGCTGAACCCGGAGGCCCTCACTGACTTCGCTTTTGCAATGGGCAATATGTACGGTACGGATGGAAGGGTTACCCCTACAAGAGAATTCACAGGATGGTCCTCAAAATGTATCCCCCCCCCCCCGATCAGGGGCAGAGGACCAAATTCTGGAAGAGGGCCAGAGTCTTGGCGGATGCCTCCGACTCCAACTCTTCCAGGGAATTATCCGTGGGCCCTGATTCTCCTGAAGCTTCTGGCGATGACACCCCAGATGCTTATGGTAACAACTTGGGCACTCGGGGAATTTTTTGATCCTGACACCCTGTAGAACCCCCGCTCTGCGGACTGGATGGCTTCCGAACGTTGGTAAAATGTTACTCAAACGTGTTCGCCGACCGGACAATCACAAGGCCAGATTGCGAACATGCGAAGTGCCCCCGACACATTTTTAAAAAACCCTGACCTGCGTCCAAATAGCCCAATACCTGACCCAATTTGGGTTGGAACCAACGCAAGAGCATTGATTTTTCACAAAGGTCATGTCAGGACAAATTATTAGAGGTCTTCGGGCCTTTTCCCCAACTCTTGGAGGTCCTTGAACATGCTCATTCGTCTGGGGCTGCTCCAGATGTTCCTACCCTGCAGGGTTGGGCACAAAGAACACTATGCCTGCTCAGCAACACAAGCACTGCCATTAATACGGAGCACCGGAAAGCTATCTGGTTAACCCGAGTCACATATTTCATTGGCTTCTACGGAGTCAGGCCCAGATGCTGAGGGAGAACTTTTTAGGAAAACGATTATTCAAGATATGAATGCATAAGTGAAATCTAACATGCGCAAGGTTTTCTCTCAGAGACCGGGTATTTTTGGGTGGGCTGGCAGCCGCAGGGTTCATCTGCCTGTCCGTTCCTCAGAAGGCTCCTCAAGAGCCTCAGCAGGCCCCTTCCAACCTCACCAGGTCCAGTTCTTCCCACAACACCTGCAATCTGCTGGCAGCCATGGGCGCAGCTTCATGCGTTCGGCAAGTCCTTTTCATTCTACCCTCCAGGGTGTATCACTTATTTTTTCTACGAATGGACGCGTATTACCTCAGACCCTTGGGTGCTGCAGACAGTTCGAGGTTATCTGACAGAATTTACCACTCGCACCAGTTCAGCTTACCCTGCTGAATCCTTTGGTAGCCTCTTGATAGGGCGGAGGAACAAGCACTTCTCAACAAGGGCGCCTTCCAGCTAGCACCGCAGGGCAACCAGGTTTACTCTGCAACATTTTCTTGGTCGAGAGAAAGGGAGGTCAGTTCCGTTCAGTCAACAACCTCTAGGAGCTCAACAATTTTGTATGGTTTTGTTTTTTCGAAATAGAAGGCACCATTGCTCGGGATCTACTCCTTATGGGGAACTGGATGGGAAGGTAGACTTGACAGACCCATACCTTACCGATTCACCTTGACCACCAACTCCAAATCCATTGGTGAGGCCAGGAGGTTCCAGTTCACATGTCTCCCCTTTGGCTTGTCCTCAGCCCCCGGGTGTTTTTCAAAGCTCCTTCGTCCTGTGATGGCTCTGCTCCGAGCTCAGGGGGGCACAAGGTTAGTGATCTACTTTGATGGCATCGTCCCACAACAAGTTGCTGCTTCATCTTCGCTGGACGCTCAGTTGCTCTCCGGGGCCTGGGGTTTCTACTCAACAAGGAAAGATCTGTTCTGGTACCGACACAATAGAGTTTCTGGGCTTCATGATGGACTCACTGTCCACCTCGCTGAAGCTTCCATGACCAAACCCCCACAACATCCAGAGAGAATTGTGGAATGTGTTGCTGCTCCCAGTTTTTACAGTTCGATATTTGGACCGATTGATTGGACTTCTATCAAGCTCTATCCAGGCCATTTTCCCAGGATCCACTACATTACCGAGCTCTGCAAAGGCTCAAAACAAGGGCCCTGGCACAGTCCTGTGCTGATCCAGTTCACCTTGACGAGGAGTAACGAGAGAACATTCAGTGGTGGCTCAATATGGGAGGCATGGAATGAGCCATCTTGTGTTCCTCTTGATCTCCTAGATCAGACGCCAGCACCCGAGGCTGGGGGGGCCAGATGTGCAAATATCTCCCCTTCTCTACAGAGGAAAAGCAGCTGCATATTAATGGTCTGGAGTTCTTGGCAATTCAAAGTCCATCGGACTTTCAGTCCAATTGTTGCATCCTACTCCACATCGACAACCTGTCCGGTACATAGACATTGGCTCTTCTCTCTCCAAGACCTTTTGGGATTTCTGCCTTCACAGACATCGGGTTCAAGCAGAATACATTCCAGGACTGCACAACACGGTGGCAGATTGGCATTCCAGGTTTCTTACGGAACTACAGTGATCGCATTCCTTGGTTTTTACTCAGCTCTTCGATCACTGGAGTCCATTGTCCATGGATCTCTTTGCTTCCCGACTCAACACCCAACTGCCCCAATTCTACAGCTGGCGTCCCAATCCAGACACCGTGGTGACAGATGCTCTGCTCCAAGAGTGGCCTTTGGTCTGCTGGGGAGGACTCTACATATCCGCAAGTCCAGGGCTTCGGTGGTGGCCAACACAAACAAGGTATCCAGTTTCTGGAGATGGCGGTCGGTCATGCCAGGCTACTGCTGATGGGACAACAATTTCTCTCCGACACGCAAGGTCTCCCACATCCATTAAATGTCCAGGGTCACCTTCAACTGATGACATGGTTGCTGGCAGGGGACGTTCTCCTTCGGATATGATTGATCGCTCCTCGCGGCTGAATTGGCACTGGGCGCTCATAGGGTTTACAGACATTCCCGGGCATCATGGTCTGGGTGGTGTTTGGGACAAGGTCTGGATCTTTCCATTTGTTCTGCCCATTCAGCTACAGAGGCTATGGCTTCTAGGACCCCGACGGTTGGTTGTCGCTTAGACGATACTATGCATGCTACTGATTGGAAATGTGGACTCCCTGGACCGGAGTTTTATTTTCTTCATTGATCGCTTTAAACTGGCATAATAATAATACTCGCCTCCGTGTCTTGTAATAAATTATTAGGGAAATCTCGAATTTTATGACGGGAAGTCATAATTTTAATAAAAGACAAAACCGGAGGCGAGTATTATTCCCTCCCTGAAAAAAATGATAACGAGGAACTGGAATCTTAAGTGTGGCTACGGTTGCGAGTTGTGTGTCAGATTTCATGTTTGTTGCAAACCGGTCACTTTGATTCTAATCGTCCTCTTCTCCGTTCGGCCCCTTGAGCGTCCGGGTCCTCTGTGGCGGCTAAGGCTAGGGTCAGAGTGGGGCAGTCGGAACGCGCGTGCAGACGCACTAAATCACGGCGGCAGTAGCAGCACATAACGGCCAATGACGGCCAATATACGCAGTACGTGCGTACGAAAGTGCGCCGACACCACGCAACCAGCAAATAACGCATTTTATCAGAACGTTAAACCGCTGGTACTGACGTACAGAGTGCGCTGCGGCCGCATAGCAGCGTGTGTGCGTGATTAGGAGATGTCAGACGCTGCTAGTGTGCGGCCAAACATAACGTTCAACAGCCGGATTTCCCTAGACTTCTTTTTACCCACCGTCATGAAATACGTCCAGAATTGCGCATCGTCTGACCACTTAAGCGTATTCCGTGAAAAAATGCGTGCGCACGCATCGACGTACATTTTGACGGTGGCTGCAGAAAATGCGCTCATCTGTCCCTAGCCTAAAGGATGCTTATCCTGTTGACGGTTTCAAGCTTACGTTCATCATCTGCACCAAGAAAGAGGAAGCTGCCAGGAGTTTATGGGCAACGGCATGTACCATGTTTGTATTGGGATTTCTTCTCTTGCTGCTGGAAGTCTCAGTAAAAGACTTTGCATGATAATACTCGCCTCCGTGTCTTGGAATAAATTATGACAGGAAGTCGTAATATTATTCGGGAAACCTGGAATTTTAAAACAATCTAAAAAGGAGAAAAACCCTTGAGTTTCAGGGGACGCGAGGCCTTGTTTAACCCCGGGAGGAGCAGCTCATAATGTGTGGAAGGTTCCAGACACCAGAAAAAAAACACAAACAACGCACAAATTACAAAAATCTCAAAGTTCATTTAAAAATAAAAAGAAAAACACAAAGATAATGACACGACCAACATATTACAAGCTATACAGGGCGAGCGCGACGGGACTCAGAACAGAGAGGTGACGCGATCAATTTCCAGCAAATCCTCCAAAATCTGGAAGAAAAAAAATAAAAAACACGTTAGAGACAAAAGCGAGCGAAAAAAAAAAAAGCCAGAAATCTTCATCTGAAGATCAGTGTGACGCAATCATCATCATACAATCGACAACATGCACCTACACAAACATCACCCCGAACCTCCTTACTATGAGCAGAATAACGGCAATGCCGGGCACCGTGACCACTTCAGACAGATTATGGTGGAAAGACCCGGCGGCTTCTTTATCTCTCAGAAACAATAAGACTTTTACCGTCACCCAGAACATAAATCAATTCACTTCTGGCTCCTCGCCCCACCCGTCCCTCTCAGCTGGAAGCTCCACCCCTGCGGATCCCCCAGATGAGAAGTATTTGATTGGATATTCAGCGTCAGAGGACGGATCAGACACGGGACAATTTTTTTTGCCTTTTTTAACAAATGTATTTTTCATAAGAGGTTTCCTCACTGCGTCCCTTTAAAAACCCGTCACCCATGCGGCAACGTCCTCCTTCCCCTGCACACACGCACACACACACACACACACCGCACTCCGTTATCCAGCCTGTAGTACGTACGATTTCTGTGGAGGTGCCTATTTTTTTGGCCAGCTCGCTCCGCTCCATGGTGCTTAGATACAGGAAGCGGTTTAGCAGGTCCCCGTCCAGGACGTTTCGCACGGCGTTTTGCAGAGTGCGGTGAGTCGAGTGCAACATCCTGAAACACAGTGTGAAGGGACGACAATCCATTAACAAGACAGAGAGACCCGTAGGGGAGGAGCCTGTCCTGGGAAGTGACGGACAGACAGACAGCGCTCCCTGTGAGACAAGGTACAGAGGATCATACGCTACAAGGAGCTGGTGGAATACCAATAGACGTTCTTTGCGATGGACTCGTAGGTCAGTAAAAGGTTAAAATACACGCATACCTGAAGGCTCGGGGGTTGAGGCCGGCGTGGTGCGGCAACATGGTGGTCAGCGCGTTCTGTAACATCAGGAGGCGCCTGTAGGTCTTCTCCTGCATTGGTAGCAGCAGGCCCACCCCGCCGTCCAGTGTCGCAAACCACGTGATGTGCTTGTTGTCCCAAAGTACAGTCTTACGACTCGGCCCCTCACCGGCCCCTTTGCACGGGGTCCTCCAGAAGGCATTTACGTGAGACCCCACGTGGAAATCTGCGCGCCGCAGGAGGCGCATCCCACCAAAACTTTCCTTCGCTGGATGTGGAAGAGCAAGATCAGGAGTGTGGAGCGAGGACGGACATAACAAAAAGCCCAAAATCCACAACACACGCGCGCGCGCGCACACACACACACACACACACACAGAACGGTGAACGTGGGCTGGGACAGCTGCGCAGGACAGCGAGGCCGGGGTGGGACTGCTGCGCAGGACAGCGAGGCCGGGGTGGGACGGCTGCGCAGGACAGCGAGGCCGGGGTGGGACGACTGCCCAGGACAGCGAGCCCGGGGTGGGACGGCTGCCCAGGACAGCGAGCCTGGGGTGGGACGGCTGCCCAGGACAGCGAGCCCGGGGTGGGACGGCTGCCCAGGACAGCGAGCCCGGGGTGGGACGGCTGCGCAGGACGAAGATATGGGGTGGGAGGGCGTTTCCTCACCTGCCGGCAGGTACATGTACAATAGAAGGTTCCGGTCCCGATCAGAAACTGGAAAATTATAAAGTCAGGTCATTCAAACCAGACGATACGACGTATAAACAGGAAAAGGGACAAAACTAAAATGGCCACAGAGCAGCCCCTTATACACCCGGCGGGGGGCGGGAGACAAAGGAAAAGCACAGACATATACACGAGAGAAGCGGCGCTCACCCAGGAATCCCAGCTGATTATTGTCCACCAGGAACTCCACGCTGTAAACCTCCAGCGGCTTCACGTCCTGCGGGCAGAGGGAGCAGAGTGAGACGGCGACAAGGACAAGACGGCATTCAGGCAGCGCTCAACAACAAGCAAAACAGGCAAAAACAGCCCAGCGGGTAACCCCTTCACGACCATCCTGGAAAACCGCGTACACATGCTGAAAATGCAGCGTTGGGAAGCGATTACAGGGAGGGGGGGGGGCTCAGCAACCTCGCCCTCCAGACGTTTAACCTCCGTTCATGATCAAGTCATGCAGTTGGACAATTGTTTTTTTTACAGTTTGCTAATTTGCTGCTTGGTCCCGCCCCCCTGCATCGTGTGACTCGCAAGGAGCGTTACCAGGAAGCAAGTCGCCGCAATCACACTGCGGGGGACAGCGAGGGAGCGCAGGATGAGGTGAGCATGCAGCCAGAGTGTGGCTCGGGGTTACCGTTCGCGGTAGCAAAATTTAACCCGGAGTCACAGGGAGGTTAAGAACTAGCTTTCCACGAGGCTCAGCCAACCTAATGAGAATGTGAGCATCATGGGAGATGTAGTTCCAAAATGACTGGAGGGTCATGGTTGCTGACGGGCTGCTTGCTGCGGATTGGTGGAGGAGACTGGGGCGGGCCCTGACTTCTGCATGTGCTTTTATATAACTACAGTGTGTGTTACGGATCCTGGTAGCCCCAAGCTCGGGAACCTCCATCTGGGCGCCCCCTTCCACTGTACAAGGAGCTGATCGTACCCCCTCAGAGTAGGCAACACATATACTGTGAGATCAAACCTTGTCTCTTGAACAGAATGCCTTTTTTCAGAGGCTTTCAGTTAAGACATTCAAACGTAAGAAAACACCCCTGCGTTTCTCTACACCAGATCCTCCCGAAGCGCACACACACTAACAAAGGAAACTGATAGAGTTCTGGTTACAGCCAGATCTGGGGGAGGGGGTTGAAGCAGGACAAATGGTTACAGATTACACAAGGGGAAAAAACACAGTATCTCACACACTCCACCAAATACAGGGCAATGAAATGTAAGAAAAGAAATGCAAATAAACATTGGGGGCGGCCGTTCCGTCACAGTATGATGAAGCAAATATTCGCCGCTGGGTTTTTATTAAAATCTTGACTTTCCTACACTAGGAAACTCTGAATTAACCGACTGTGCCCTATTGACAGGTAGATGGCCAAATCACAGTACTGCGGCTGTAGCGCAGCTGGGACCGTGTCTCATCGCTTCAAGCTCCAGCATGCCTGCTGCCATGTCTGATGTGCCAGATCTTCAGGGTGCCACGGAGCATACGGCAAGGGATCAATACAGGGACCCTCTTTGAGCTGAGCTCAGGGTTTCCTGTGTCAGATAACACGTTCTTCGTGCACGGGTTTGTACGTTACCCTGCTGACGAGCGACAGCGTCTTGCTCTCCTCCTGGTAGCGCAGCAGGGATATGCTCTTCATTACGTCTGCAGCCAGGATGAAGTTCTTGATGCTGATCATCTGGTGTATGTAGAGCTGCGTGTCGATGAACGCCATGCCGGTCAGGTCGTTGTCCTTCAGGCTCCACAAGAAGATCTAATGGAGACATTGGGCAATGAACACGCACACATTCTCCCCCAAAATGCACAACGACGCCAAAAATGAATGTAACGCGAACACGAGCCACCGGCAAGACCACGCGGCATGACAGTGCCAGCACCACGCAATCTAGCCAAAAGGCAGCAATGACAGACTGCAGGGTGGCACAGTATACAGTGGCATGGTGCCCTTACTGAATCAATAGAGGTTGTTGCCACAGGGGCCACCATGAACCCGGGTGGACCAGCCTCTAAGGACACGGCAGAAGGGCCCTCTTGGCACAGGTTTGTAAGGAGCACGACGTGATCACATGGACACTCCATCGCCGTAAACCGGAGCATGGATAACATGACGAAGCTGCCTCACACACGGGACCTCACCTTCTGTCCGATGGCGGTCACCAGGTAGCCGTTGCAGTGACATAGGGCAGTGACGGGACCTTTCTGCTCCTTCTCGTATAGGACCTTGAACTTGTTCTTCGTGAGGGGCTGCCCGGGCTCTGGGACCACCTCGATGATATCCATAATGAGTATCTGAAGGGGAGAGACACGTGGTCACGTCTGCCAGTCACCTGCCTGTCCCATGGTGGCACCTCCTCCCATAAACCTGTCCTATTCCAATGAGTCACCACCTACTATGCCCCCCCACTCACGTCTCCACCCAGCCAAATGGTCAAGTCATGGCTTCCCCAGCCCCGCTGGCCACAGGGCAACTCACCCGTCCTCGACACGTCACTTCCTCCCCCTGCATCAGACAGGTCCCCGCGGCAATGTACCCCTTCAGTCCAGACACCGTCTCCTCACTTTTAAGGTTGACGGTCTTCATGCATGTGACGTGTTCCCACTCCTCCAGGTCTATCCTGCAGCACCGAGAAAAAACAGGATGGAGGGGGGGGCGCCAACAGGACAGCTTCACCGCAACACCGGGACACGTCTAATGAAAGGGGTGCCAGGCCTCATAGGAGCTGGCGCAGCTCGAGGGAGCAAAGCCTGATGGAAGCGGGCGCAGCACGGGGCGCCAGGCCTGATGGAAGCGGGCGCAGCACGGGGCGCCAGGCCTGATGGAAGCGGGCGCAGCACGGGGCGCCAGGCCCGAGGGAAGCGGGTGCAGTACGGGGCGCCAGGCCTGATGGAAGCAGGCGCAGCACGGGGCGCCAGGCCCGATGGAAGCGGGCGCAGCACGGGGCGCCAGGCCCGAGGGAAGCGGGCGCAGCACGGGGCGCCAGGCCTGATGGAAGCGGGAGCAGCACGGGGCGCCAGGCCTGATGGAAGCGGGCGCAGCACGGGGCGCCAGGCCTGATGGAAGCAGGCGCAGCACGGGGCGCCAGGCCTGATGAAAGCGGGCGCAGCACGGGGCGCCAGGCCTGATGGGAGCGGGCACAGCACGGGGCACCAGGCCCGAGGGAAGCGGGCACAGCACAAGGCGCCAGGCCTGATGGAAGCAGGCGCAGCACGGGGCGCCAGGCCCGAGGGAAGCGGGCGCAGCACGGGGCGCCAGGCCTGATGGAAGTGGGCGCAGCACGGGGCGCCAGGCCCGAGGGAAGCGGGCGCAGCACGGGGCGCCAGGCCTGATGGAAGTGGGCGCAGCACGGGGCGCCAGGCCTGATGGAAGCGGGCGCAGCACGGGGCAGCCCCCAGTTTATGTGCCCATTATACAAGACACCGGTTGATAAATCAGAATAAACACGGTGACAATACCTGGTATTAGGAATCGTTTCCCAACTGACCGGAGAGATGAGCTGGATGGAAAACGCCTCCTGGACGGCCGGAATGTATCGTTCATCTGCAGGACGGCACCGGGAGAGGGTTAGATTGGAAAGAGGGAGCGCGGCGCACAGAGGGAGCGGCGAGTGCGCACGGCACACAGAGGAAGCGCGGCGCGTCTAAACCTCCTCACCTCTCTCTATCGTTTCAAACTCCTTCTCCTCTCCGGTCATGCGAGGGAGGCGCGAGCAGACATCGTGCACACTCGTAGCCACCGCGTATACCTGCAAAAACCAGACATACATAAACCTGAGTGAACAGAGCAAGACAGGACGGACAAGATTACATGGGATTTCTTGCAGTTCAACACTTTTCACCCGGGCGTCATGTGAGCTCCACTCCGGTATGGGAATATCTCGTGGGGGGGCACTCAGGTAAGGAGGGGGCATTCCGGTGATGTACAGCTCCCCATTTGAAAACCCGCCCCCCCAGCAGCAGGGTCAGACAGTGAATTCCCGCAGTACCTTGGACTCCACGTGGTAAGAGACGTAATGTGCCGTGCAACGAAGCGGGATCTTCCTGACGGGCCACGGCGCGTCATAGGAGAGGTACGCCGGCAACACGCTGATCCGCAGCTCGCCCTGGGAAGTTGAGCAGAGTTAAGTCACATCCCTCATTGTCCCCAGCAGCCTCCCCGCCGAGCACCAGCGGCCTCCCCGCCGCGCACCAGCGACCTCCCCGCCGCGCACCAGCGACCTCCCCGCCGCGCACGCAGGTTTGTTCTCGTTACCTGCCGGTTGAAGTACAGGAAGCCCTTGGGGCAGTTCACATTGTGGAAGGGAGCGAACGATTCCACGTATCCGTCAATAGTCATGGGGTGCAGACGCAAAGCCCCCCGAGACGTCACCAGGAGCCAGTGGGGGGATGGACCACAAATGAAGACCTATGGAGGAGAGAGTTAGAAGCTCTGCGTGGGCATGAATGCAGCCTGGCGCGATGCCCAGCGGATCACGCGCAGCAAACGCAGACTAAGAGGAACTTACCCCTGAATATCCGTATATATCCTGGAAGAAGCGGAATCTGGCCACTCGCCCGCGCGGCGCGTAATCCTCCAAAGAACCTTCTGCCTTCTTCTTAGACTGTCTGACCTTCCTCTCCCGAAAATTAATGTTATGAGGAACCTGAGCGAAAAGACGAAAATCAGAGGAACAACATCACATCACAACGCAACATCAAACCTACGACAAAGCCGCGTCAAACCCACGACAAAGCCCCCCCCCCCTTCAACACCAGGTCCTGTTCTCACCTTCTTGAATCGAACCTTGAGATTCCCCCGGCCAGTCTGTGAATCGTGTCCAAAAGCCTCATAGATCAGCAGCTCCATGTCAACAAGGACCTGGAGGAGGCAGCGAGAGGTCAGAGGCAGCGAGAGGTCAGAGGCAGCGAGAGGTCAGAGGCAGCGAGAGGTCAGAGGCAGCGAGAGGTCAGAGGCAGCGAGAGGTCAGAGGCAGCGAGAGGTCAGAGGGTGGAGACAGCGAGAGGAGCGAAACACCCCGGAGCTCACATCAAGCCGGTTCAGCTACTCACCAGCAAGTACGGCCGACTCTGCCGGTTACCCAGGCCGACGAGCAGCACTTCCTTCACCAGAGGCATCTCACCCTGTCGGGTCACCTCTTCCTTCCGGCTGTCACCGGGAGCGCTGGTCTGCCCGGAGGAGCTGTCCACAAGGACTCGCTGCCCGACAGGGAAGTTCTTCACCAAAAACACCAGTCGCCATTCGGGGAGCTGATAGATCTGCGGAGCCGGGAGCGAGAAAACACGAGCGTGAGAATGTCAAGGGGTTTGGGGTCTGAGGGCCGGCAGGGGGAGGGGAGGACACCGGGCGCAGGGGGAGGGGGGAGGGGAGGACACCTGGCGCAGGGGGAGGGGAGGACACCTGGCGCAGGGGGAGGGGAGGACACCTGGCGCAGGGGGAGGGGAGGACACCTGGCGCAGGGGGAGGGGAGGACACCTGGCGCAGGGGGAGGGGAGGACACCTGGCGCAGGGGGAGGGGAGGACACCGGGCGCAGGGGGAGGGGAGGACACTGGGCGCAGGGGGAGGACAGGACACCGGGCGCAGGGGGAGGACAGGACACCGGGCGCAGGGGGAGGACACCGGGCGCAGGGGAGGGGAGGACACCGGGCGCAGGGGGAGGGGAGGACACCGGGCGCAGGGAATCAGGCCAGTGTGTGGATACGGGAAACCACTGGGACGGAAACGATAAGGGAGACGCTCACCTCCATGATGCCGGTCTCTCTCACCAGGACGCACCAGTGAGTGGGCTCCGTCCTGTACGGAGAGGAATCCTTGTCGGAGGACGGCTGGTTACCTCTGCGCGGCTCGTCCTTGTTGGGGCTGGACAGGAAGCCGGAATCGCCGTAAAGCATCTCATCCTCATCATCCACAGAATGACTGACACCGAGCAGGGAAGAAAAGCGACGCGTGAGGAAAAGATGGAGAGATAGCACAGCCAGGGCAGCACTGAGCGAGCGACGGAGAGAGACCGGCTTACCGTGTGTGTGTACACGTTACCACACACCACCTACACTCAGCAGCCCACGAGGCCGCGTGACATAACCCACCATGTCTTGCTCCTCGCCTGATCACCTCCTTAAAAGGGACACCACACACACCCTGGTTTGGCAGGAAACACTGTGTGAAGCGTTAGTTTCTTCAACCCACACCCGAGTCACCAGGCAGCCGGGATTTTGAATTTCCTGACTGCCAGGCAATGGCAACATGCTGTAGGTGCTCACATCACCCTCTCTCAGGCCACCCGGGTTACCGAGCGTCCCAAGAGACAGCCAATGGATCGGTTCTGCACAGGCCCGGAGCCAGTCCAATCGCTCTGCGCAGGCCCGGAGCCAATCCAATCGCTCTGCGCAGGCCCGGAGCCAATCCAATCGCTCTGCGCAGGCCCGGAGCCAATCCAATCGCTCTGCGCAGGCCCGGAGCCAATCCAATCGCTCTGCGCAGGCCCGGAGCCAATCCAATCGCTCTGCGCAGGCCCGGAGCCAATCCAATCGCTCTGCGCAGGCCCGGAGCCAATCCAATCGCTCTGCGCAGGCCCGGAGCCAATCCAATCGCTCTGCGCAGGCCCGGAGCCAATCCAATCGCTCTGCGCAGGCCCGGAGCCAATCCAATCGCACAAACTGGCTGCTTCTTGGGGGAAGATCTGAGATTCTCCTGGTTAAAAGCGGTGACTTTGCTGCAGGTGGGACGGACAGAAGCTTCTCATGGCATTGCCGTGTTGGAGGGAGCTGAGGGAATCCAGCAGGGATCGGTGCTCGTAATCACTTCTAGCCGCGTGTCACTCTTGGAATAGACGGAGACGCAGTAACGCGGCGGCGCGGCCTCACCTCATCTCCTGCAGGAGGCTGTCGCCCTCGGAGAAGCTCTGGCTGATGCTCTCGTCCCGGGGCTGGTTGGTTTTGGCCTCGGTGGTGAACATCCCGCTGACATCTCGATACACACACAGTGCGATCACTTTGGATTGCTGGAGACACACACGACAAACACACAAACGCACAATGTATTAAGAGTCCGAGTATCCTTTATCTGGGCCCGAACGTCTCGCGGTTTGGGGATTTTTGGGGACTTTGGGTTATTTGTGTGTAATACCGAGATATCGAGGACCCAAAACCTAAACACGACATTTATGCAGCATGTCACAACACACACACCTTATACACAGCCTGAAGGGCGTTTATACACATTGTGTCACGCGGGGAAAGAACACTTGTGTTGTCGCGGCAACGCTCAAACACTGCATTAAGAACATGTTGGATTTCTAAGGATACGCAACACGCACGCCCCCCCCTGTATAACCACAAACACGCCCCCCCGTATAACCACAAACACGCCCCCCCCCGTATAACCACAAACACGCCCCCCCGTATAACCACAAACACGCCCCCCCGTATAACCACAAACACGCCCCCCCCGTATAACCACAAACACGCCCCCCCCTGTATAACCACAAACACGCCCCCCCCGTATAACCACAAACACGCCCCCCGTATAACCACAAACACGCCCCCCCGTATGACCACAAACACGCCCCCCGTATGACCACAAACACGCCCCCCCGTATGACCACAAACACGCCCCCCCGTATGACCACAAACACGCCCCCCGTATGACCACAAACACGCCCCCCGTATGACCACAAACACGCCCCCCCGTATAACCACAAACACGCCCCCGCCGTATAACCACAAACACGCCCCCCCGTATAACCACAAACACGCCCCCCCCATATGACCACAAACACGCCCCCCCGTATAACCAAACGCCCCCGTATGACCACAAACACGCCCCCCTATAACCACAAACACGCCCCCCCGTATAACCACAACACACGCCCCCCGTATAACCACAAACACGCCCCCCCGTATAACCACAAACACGCCCCCCGTATAACCACAAACACGCCCCCCCGTATAACCACAAACACGCCCCCCGTATAACCACAAACACGCCCCCCCGTATAACACAAACACGCCCCCCGTATAACCACAAACACGCCCCCCCGTATAACCACAAACACGCCCCCCGTATAACCACAAACACGCCCCCCGTATAACCACAAACACGCCCCCCCGTATAACCACAAACACGCCCCCCGTATAACCACAAACACGCCCCCCCGTATAACCAAACACGCCCCCGTATGACCACAAACACGCCCCCCTATAACCACAAACACGCCCCCCCCGTATAACCACAAACACGCCCCCCCGTATAACCACAAACACGCCCCCCGTATAACCACAAACACGCCCCCCGTATAACCACAAACACGCCCCCCCGTATAACCACAACACACGCCCCCCGTATAACCACAAACACGCCCCCCGTATAACCACAAACACGCCCCCCTGTATAACCACAAACACGCCCCCCCGTATAACCACAACACGCCCCCCGTATAACCACAAACACGCCCCCCCGTATAACCACAAACACGCCCCCCCGTATATACCACAAACACGCCCCCCCCGTTAAACCACAAACACGCCCCCCGTATAACCACAAACACGCCCCCCCCGTATAACCAAACACGCCCCCCGTATAACCACAAACACGCCCCCCGTATAACCACAAACACGCCCCCCGTATAACCACAAACACGCCCCCCGTATAACACAAACACACCCCCGTATAACCACCAACACGCCCCCCGTATAACCACAAACACGCCCCCCGTATAACCACAAACACGCCCCCTATGAGTTATGAAATGCCTCCGAATCCCACCCACCTCTCGATCCTTTATCGCCTGCGCCCCCCCAACAGGAGCAACATATGGACATGCATTATGTATACAGAGTCGCCGTGAATGAAAAGGAATACGATGCGGGGTGGGTTACGGTTCGGGGGGGGGGGGGGTTACACCAGCTGGCGTGATACTCACATAGTGCAGGGTGGGTTTCTGGGGGGCCAGTCTGTGCGTTTTGCCGCCGAATGTGTCGCTCTTCAAAACAAACATGGAGACCTGACCTTCAGCGCTGAGGATCACCACGTAAGGATCGGCCACGGCGCAGTGTACGATGGGGGAGCCCAGGTCCACGGGGATAAAATGCAGATGATTGACTGAAAACAGACAGAATGGAGTAAGCGTGGCAGAGAGTGGACACCATGACAGCCAGCAGCGTCCACCGCGCGTGGCGAAGAGCGGACACCATGACAGCCAGCAGCGTCCACCGCGTGTGGCGAAGAGCGGACACCATGACAGCCAGCAGCGTCCACCATGACAGCCAGCAGCGTCCACCGCGCATGGCGAAGAGCGTACACCATGACAGCCAGCAGCGTCCACCATAACAGCCAGCAGCGTCCACCGCGCATGGCGGAGAGCGGACACCATGACAGCCAGCAGCGTCCACCGCGCGTGGCGAAGAGCGGACACCATGACAGCCAGCAGCGTAAACAGTGCGTGGCACAGAGCGGACAGCGGACACCATGACAGCCAGCAGTGTCCACTGCACATGACAGAGAGTGGACAGTGCAACAGCCTGCAGCTTCCATCACGCATAGCGGAGAGGACGCCATATCATCATGCAGCGTCCCTTGCACATGGCAGTGAGGCGCCATAACACCTCCCAGTGTCCATCGCACTTGGCAGTGTGGCGTCAATAACACCCCGCAGCGTCCCTTGCACATGGCAGTGAGGCGCCATAACACCTCCCAGTGTCCATCGCACTTGGCAGTGAGGCGCCATAACACCCCGCAGCGTCCCTTGCTCATGGCAGTGAGGCGCCATAACACCCCGTAGCGTCCATCGCACATACCTCCTTCCAGTAAGCGGATTCCCAGGGGAGACACTTGCACAATGTACTTGTTGTCACCGATGTTCCCGGCGTACACAGTGGGACCTTGCGTAGCAAATCCACTGGTGTCCAGCTCCATGATCTCCTGGCCCGTCTGGAGGATCTAGGAGGTGGAAGACGTGTGTGAGGGAGAGCGGGGCTTTGCAGGGAGCAATGCAGCGAGGGACAGGCCGGAGACATTACCATGGTGGAGTCTTCCCGGCTTAAGATGAGGAAGCCATGGCGGTTTGCGTCCTCTTCAGATTCTGCGCCGCTCTTCTCTCCCTCTGAACTCTCTCCCTCCTTCACGGACTAAAGAGAGACAGCGAAGCGACGTCAAGGGGTGCGAGAGGACACGGGAGCAGGTGAAGAGAAATCCACAGAAAATGGAGAGGGGAGGGGGGGTCGAGAGATCAGAAGCGGGAGCAAACCTCATCCTTCTTGTGCGACGATATAACGGTCCACATGTCATGGCAGCCGGGCAGCTCGAACGTGGTCACTACCTGAGGACGGATACTTTTCTGATAAAATAAAAGGGGAAAACAATTAAACACGATTCTCTGAGCTGCGGCTTAATCGTCCATAAACGAGACGTTTGATCGTCCGCCCTGTGTTCTAATGCCGCGCTTTGTGAATGACCCACTTTAGCACGAGGTGGATGGTCTCACCTGCAGCACAGACAGGGCGCCATTCTTCCCGTAACCCGAACACAGCACGATCTCCAGGTCCGCCTCGGGGCTGTTCTGAAACTGAACACGGGGACAGATTTAAGATGTGGAATGTTACATCTCAATGCGGGTTCATTGAACGAAGAATATGGGGTGCGGGGCGTAACGCGGGGCACAATGGGAGGCGCGGGCTGTAACGCGGGGCGGAACAGGTGGTGCAACGCGGGGTGCAGGGCGGCCATGTCTTTCACAGGATGCAATGACAGCCAGCAGAAACCCCCCCACCCACCCCAACATCCATCAACCAGCTCTTACCTCCTCCGAGAGAAAGGCCGGCTCCCCCATGGAGGCCATAGCGCAGGGCCCGATGTTCAGAATGCTGTCACACACCTACAAGCAGAATCGTCACTGGCAAAGGACCTTCAACCACCGAGTGCATCACACGCCGCGCAATGGAGAGGTCTATCCCCGCATTGAATGCACATTATACCCGCATGGAGGCCACGTTACCCACATAAACAGTCACATGTACCTCAAACGAGTAAGTGGAGAGCTGCGTGCCAGACTGCATCTCACTGCCGTACACCTCGATCTCATCAATCTCATCTATCATGGCTCCCTTGTTGCCTGCGTGGAAAGAAAGCACCGGGGCGGCTCAGAGGCGCGGGGCGGCTCAGAGGCGCGGGGCGGCTCGCAGGAAAAGCGCGGGGCGGCTCGCAGGCAAGGCGCGGGGCGGCTCGCAGGCAAAGCGCGGGGCGGCTCGCAGACAAGGCGCGGGGCGGCTCGCAGGCAAGGCGCGGGGCGGCTCGCAGGCAAAGCGCGGGGCGGCTCGCAGGCAAAGCGCGGGGCGGCTCGCAGGCAAGGCGCGGGGCGGCTCGCAGGCAAAGCGCGGGGCGGCTCGCAGGCAAGGCGCGGGGCGGCTCAGAGGAAGGTACACCATGGCCGGCTGCTTTACTCACCCTGACGGCTCAGAAACACATCGACTCGTTTCTTCTTATTAGGAGGTTCGTCCTGTGAGGAAAGCGGAGATAAAACAGGTCGCGTGAAAGTACGACGCGTCAGCAAAAACACAACGTGACAAAGATCCGCCCCGCGAGGCTCAGGACTCCGTCACACCGTGAGATTCTGTCACCGCGAGCCGAGGCCTGGCTGGGGATTAAATCATACCACAAACCCGAAAAGATGGGGGGATGGGGGGGCCTGCATAAAAAGCAGCACAAGGTCACTCAGACACCCCCCCCCCCGATTCCACCACTGACACCCCCACCTGCTGACGCCTGTTAAAGGGACACTGGGGGTTGGGGAGGAGCGCACAGGATGCCGCAGGGTCAGAGCATCAGATCCGCTGAATGGATTTGTTACAATAAGCTGACGCTCCGATCCAAGAGCACATTCTATAATACTTTATGGGGGGGGGGGGGGTGCTGTGCGACAGGACCGGCTTACAAGGGACACTACCACGTACATGAGCTGTAACTAGATCACTAGTACATTACAAATAAAACCACATAGAACGCATTACAAAGCACATTATAACACAGGAACTCGGAGGCGAGTATTTGCAATCTACTTTCCTTTATTGCACCCACAGCAGTAAAAGAAGGAATGTAATGAACGCAAGAAAAAAACACGGGGCATCCCCCAGGAGGGAGGTCCCATCCCCAGTCCTTAGTACCACCCCAAGTATATAGAGGTCCTGAGCGGCCAAAGCCTCTTTCTTTTACTGCTCCCGCATCAGATAAGTATAGACTATTTTGGATGGATTGCTTTCCTAGATTTCCAGGAGTTTTATTACTTGTGTTTTTCTCTTGCTTGTCCTGCTCCTCGAGACCCTGACTATCCCTGGCAAAAACCACGGGGCTCGGGCGTCTCCGTGACCAGGGCCGGTGCAAGCATTTTTGTCTAGTCAGGCGAAGGTGCGTTTTGGTGCCCCCCCATCCGTGTCATGTCAAGCCAATCAGGATAGAGGTGCCATAATAATCTCTATATATGCACACATACATATATACACACTCTAGTGTCGCACCGATACCACTTTAAGACCGAGTACAAGTACCAATACGTTTTTTCAGGTACTCACCGATATCATGCCCACTCAGATACATATATACAGACCAGAACATGTCCAGATATATATATATATTGCCCCCAGCTCACATGGATATATTTGCCCCAGCTCACAAGGGTATATATATTGCCCCCAGCTCACATGGATATATATATATATATAGCCCCAGCTCACAAGGGTATATTTACCACAGCTCACACATGGGTATATTTGTCCCCAGAGCTCACACATGGGTATATTTGCCCCAGCTCACATATGGATATATTTGCCCCCAGCTCACATATGGGTATATTTGCCCCCATCTCACATATGGGTATATTTACCACAGCTCACACATGGGTATATTTGTCCCCAGCTCACACATGGGTATATTTGCCCCAGCTCACATATGGATATATTTGCCCCAACTCACATATGGGTATATTTGCCCCAACTCACATATGGGTATATTTGCCCCAACTCACATATGGGTATATTTGTCCCAGCTCACACATGGGTATATTTGCCCCCTGCTCACATATGGGTATATTTGCCCCCAGAGCTCACACATGGATATATTTGCCCCCAGAGCTCACACATGGGTAAATTTGCCCCCAGCTCACATCATTCTTCCCCTCAATTAATTTCACCCCCTCAATTCATTCACCCCTTTAATTCATTTCATACCCCTGCTCACACGCGCACATCACCCCTGATCACACATCACCCCAGCTCACACACACACACACTCACCCCTGCTCACACACGCACATCACCCCTGCTCACACACACACACACACACATCACCCCTGCTCACACACACACACACACATCACCCCTGCTCACACACACACACACACATCACCCCTGCTCACACACACACACACACACACACATCACCCCTGCTCACACACACACACACACATCACCCCTGCTCACACACACACACACATCACCCCTGCTCACACACACACATCACCCCTGCTCACACACACACATCACCCCTGCTCACACACACACATCACCCCTGCTCACACACACACATCACCCCTGCTCACACACACACATCACCCCTGCTCACACACACACATCACCCCTGCTCACACATCACCCCTGCTCACACATCACCCCTGCTCACACATCACCCCTGCTCACACATCACCCCTGCTCACACATCACCCCTGCTCACACATCACCCCTGCTCACACGCACACATCACCCCTGCTCACACGCGCACATCACCCCTGCTCACATCACCCCTGCTCACACACATAACCCCTGCTCACACATCACCCCTGCTCACACACACACACACATCACCCCTGCACACACACATCACCCCTGCTCACACGCACACATCACCCCTGCTCACACGCGCACATCACCCCTGCTCACACACATCACCCCTGCTCACACACATCACCCCTGCTCCACACACATCACCCCTGCTCACACACATCACCCCTGCTCACACACATCACCCCTGCTCACACACATCACCCCTGCTCACACACACATCACCCTGCTCACACATCACCCCTGCTCACACGCACACATCACCCCTGCTCACACGCGCACATCACCCCTGCTCACACGCGCACATCACCCCTGCTCACACGCGCACATCACCCTGCTCACACACATCACCCCTGCTCACACACACACACACATCACCCTGCTCACACATCACCCCTGCTCACACACATCACCCCTGCTCACACACATCACCCCTGCTCACACACATCACCCCTGCTCACACACATCACCCCTGCTCACACACATCACCCCTGCTCACACATCACCCCTGCTCACACATCACCCCTGCTCACACATCACCCCTGCTCACACACACACACATCACCCCTGCTCACACAAACAAACATCACCCCTGCTCACACATCACCCCTGCTCACACACACATACATCACCCCTGCTCACACACACACACACATCACCCCTGCTCACACACACACACACACACACACATCACCCCTGCTCACACAAACAAACATCACCCCTGCTCACACATCACCCCCATGCTCACACCCACCTCCCCATGCTCACACCCACCTCCCCATGCTCACACATCACCCCTGCTCACACACACACACATCACCCCTGCTCACACACACACACATCCCCCTGCTCACACACACACACATCACCCCTGCTCACACATCACCCCTGCTCACACATCACCCCTGCTCACACATCACCCTGCTCACACGCACACATCACCCCTGCTCACACACACACACATCACCCCTGCTCACACATCACCCCTGCTCACACGCACACATCACCCCTGCTCACACACACACATCACCCCTGCTCACACACATCACCCCTGCTCACACACACACACATCACCCCTGCTCACACAAACATCACCCCTGCTCACACATCACCCCTGCTCACACACATACATCACCCCTGCTCACACACACACATCACCCCTGCTCACACACACACATCACCCTGCTACACACAACACACATCACCCCTGCTCACACACACACACATCACCCCTGCTCACACAAACAAACATCACCCCTGCTCACACATCACCCCCATGCTCACACCCACCTCCCCATGCTCACACACACCCAATGCTCTCATTCACCCATGCTCACACACACAGACACACACTCCATGCTTACACACCCACCTCCCCATGCTCACCCCATGCTCACACCCCCTGCTTGCTACTTACCCTAGGATTCAAATCCCTGGCTGCCTCCATGGTTACAGCTCAGCTGGTCTCTCTCCACTCCCCCCACCCTGCACATGCTGGACACTTCCTGCACAGGAGCAGGGAGGGAGGCTCTGCTAGCTGCTGATAGGAGGAAGGGGGTGGATGGGCGGGGCCAGCATCTTCCCATGTGAGCTGTGGTCTGGCAGCCTCGTCTTCCTCCTCCTCTGCACCCCCCCCCCCCGCAGGGCCTTTACTTCCGGTGCAGCGTGTGGGAGTGGGATCCCACACGCTGCCGAGTAAATGGGAAACCTTGTGCCCGATCCTTGCAAGGCCTCCGCTCGCTGGGTGGTCCAGATTTTTCCGCCCCTCAACTGGCAGAAAGCCAGAATAGTAAGGCAGCCGCCTGTGCTGCCTTACACTAGCGCCGGCCCTGTCCGTGACGCCGCTGGCTGTTTGTACAGCTTAGCGGCGCTCTCGGGACTAGGTACGTCCTGTCAATTTGACTGTTTACCGCAGGTGCCCCCCCTGAGCCGCAACGCTTGGGTTTTCCACTCCGCGCGCGGCTCCTTGGGTCCCTCGTGGTGAGTGCCGGGATCTCGGCCGTTTTCGCTCCCTTTCTCTCGTGGACTTTTCATAGAGTGTGCACGCGTTCCGGAACCGACGCTCCCATCATGTGCCCCGCTTAGCTCCCTCACTGCAGCCCTTCCTCATCAGCGGCAGACTCTGACTCCGCTGCCAGCTCGTGCCAGATACATGACCCCTCAGATAGGGATACCCCCACTACTCCATCCAAACGCCTAAGACGGCTGTGTGCTTTGCCGCCCTGGAGGCGAATTCTCCAAGCCTCCACTTTGTCATCCGCAGTTTCCACCTTAACGGATGCTTTTAAATCCTCAATGAATGACGCAGTTAGTTCAGTCACTAATTTAGAGACAGTCTGGGCCCTCTACCCAAACGACGGATGTGACGCCTGCTCCGGCAGTGCCCGTGATTACAGGCCCTTCTGGGTCAAAAACTAAATCGGAGGGTGCAAGCAACATGCGGGGAAAAAAATGACAAGCTCAGAGTCGAGTCTACAAATGCTCGCAGTTTAGTCAATAAAATCAATGAACTGGAGGCAATGATAGCAGCTGAAAAAGTAGATTTAGTGGCGGTTACTGAGACATGGTTCAGTGAGAAAAATAACTGGGACATAACAATACCGGGGTACTCTTTATATAGAAAAGACAGAGAAGGTAGGAAAGGAGGAGGAGTGGCCCTGTATGTGAAAAACAACATAAAAACGAACCAAATAAAAGTGAGCGAGGTGAACATAGAGTCAGTTTGGGTTACACTAACATTTGGCAATCATACAGTAGCTCGTGTAGGTGTGATCTATAGACCCCCTGGACAAGTAGAAGAGAGCTAGATAATCTGCTGCTTGAGGAAATAGCCAAAATGGCAATGAAGGGGGAAGTTATTATCATGGGGGACTTTAATCTTCCTGATGTGAACTGGAAAACCAAAACAGCTGGGTGCACCAGGAGTACAAATATTCTAAACTCCTTACTGGGATTATCTCTAACACAAGTAGTTGAGGAGCCGACCCGTAAAGAGGCCATATTGGATTTAATACTCACAAATGGAGGTTTGGTATCGGACGTTGTTGTAGGTGAAAATTTGGGATCTAGTGATCACCAGTCAGTATGGTTTAATATAAGAACAGGGATGGAGCCGCACCACACAAAAACAAAAGTTTTAGACTTTAAAAAAACAGATTTTTCTAAAATGAGATTTTGTGTGAATGAGTCATTATCAGACTGGAGGAGTTTAAAGGGAGTCCAGGAGAAATGGGATTATTTAAAGGAAGCATTATTGAAGGCCACAGGCAATTGCATTCGACTTGTTAGCAAAAAAGGGAAGAAACCACTGTGGTACTCTGCAGAAGTGGCCAAAATAGTGAAGAACAAAAAGATAGCATTCAATAATTATAAAAAAACTCAGGCAAACCTATAAGATTAGGCAGAAAGAGGCAAAGCAATTTATAAGAGCTTCCAAAGCACACGCAGAAGAGAAAATAGCTCAGTCAGTAAAAAAGGGGACAAAACATTTTTTATATATATAAACGAGAAAAGAAAAGTAAAACAAGGATTAGTTAGATTAAAAACAAAGGAAGGAAGGTATGTGGAAGAGGATAAAAGTCTCGCTGACTGCCTCAATGAATATTTTTGTTCAGTCTTTGCAGAAGAAAAGGAAGGAAAGGGACCTCAGTTAGGAGGAAACACCAACGAGACAAATTACATATCAGTTTACAGAGGAGGAGGTTCTACAGCAGCTGTCTAAAGTAAAGACAAATAAGTCAATGGGGCCTGATGGGATCCACCCTAAATTATTAAAAGAGCTCAGTGATGTAATAGCAAAACCGTTAACAGATTTATTTAACCAATCCTTGCTAATGGGAGTCGTCCCAGAAGACTGGAAATTAGCAAATGTTGTGCCCATTTACAAGAAGGGTAGTAGGGAGGAATCGGGGAACTATAGGCCAGTTAGTCTTACGTCAGTAGTGGGGAAATTAATGGAAACCATGTTAAAGGAAAGGATTGTTGAACATCTAAAAACACATAGATTACAGGATCAGAAACAACATGGGTTTACCTCAGGGAGATCATGCCAAACTAATCTTATTGATTTTTTGATTGGGTAACAAAATAATAGACACAGGTGGTGCAGTAGCTTATTTAGATTTCAGTAAGCTTTTGATACTGTTCCGCATAGAAGTCTATCAATAAATTGCAATCTTTGAGTTTAGATTCCAATATTGTTGACTGGATTAGGCAGTGGCTGAGTGACAGACAACAGAGGGTTGTGGTAAATGGAGTTTATTCGGCGCAAGGTCTTGTTACCAGTGGGGTATCTCAGGGGTCAGTACTTGGACCCATTCTCTTTAATATTTTTATTAGTGATATTGCAGAAGGTATTAATGGAAAAGTATGTCTTTTTGCTGATGACACAAAGATTTGCAACAGGGTTGACGTTCCTGGAGGGATCAGCCAAATGACAAATGATTTAGGTAAACTAAAAAAATGGTGGGAGCTGTGGCAATTGAGTTTTAATGTGGATAAGTGCAAGATAATGCACCTGGGACGTAAAAACCCAAGGGCTGAATATAGAATATTTGATACATCTGAGGGTTGGGATTTAGGGGTTATTATTGCAGAGGATCTAAGGGTAAGTAGACAATGTAATAGAGCAGCAGGAAATGCTGGCAGAATGCTTGGTTGTGTAGGGAGAGGTATTAGCAGTAGGAAAAGGGAAGTGCTCATGCCACTGTACAGAGCACTGGTGAGACCTCACTTGGAGTACTGTGTGCAGTACTGGAGACCGTATCTCCAGAAGGATATAGACATCTTAGAGAGAGTTCAGAGAAGGGCTACTAAAATGGTGTACGGCTTGAAGGAGAAAAGTTACCAGGAAAGGCTTAATGATCTTAACATGTACAGCTTGGAAAAAAGACGAGACAGAGGAGATATGATAGAAACATTTAAATACGTAAAGGGAATCCACAAGGTAGAGGAAGGGAGTATATTTAAAAGGAAACAAAGTAGCAAAACAAGAGGACATAATCTTCGATTAGAGGGGCAAAGGTTTAAAAGTAACATCAGGAGATTTCACTGCCCCCCAGTTCTGCGATGGAGACCATGTTGGCGGCCGGGGCGATGGAGGGCCCCGGTTTCCCAGCTGTGCTAGATGCTGTGCTGCTGGGGGATGACGAGAGCCCTGTGACACGGGGCGATATGCGCTGCATCCTGGCAGTGCTGCGCTCCGACCGGAGCACTGAAGACTCGACCAGCGGCGTTCCTGGGAACGAGCAGCCCGCAGGGGTACCACAAGGCGGTGAGCTACCTGAGAGGGAGGAGGTCGAGGAGCGCGCGGACGTGGAGAAGGCACCAGATCACCCGATTCTGCAGGATTCCCCCGAGGGGAGATCTGGCCACGTGGCGTACATCTGAGGTGCCTGCATGTCGAGGGTCGTCGGGCCGGAGGCAGCCAGTGGGTGTGCTGGCGGCACCCGCTGGCACCGACCGGTGTCTGGGAACCGACTATCCCCCTGTTCCTGAAAAAGAGATTTCGCCTGGTCCCCCCCTGCGGCCCCCTGCTTTGGAACCACTTGCGGCCTTGCCTTGGGTGGCCAGGGATCCTGGTGGCGGTGCGGGCGAGGGCCTACTTGATTTGTCAGCCTTTCTCTTCGCCGACCTCGCCTGCTCTGCATCGCCCTGTCTGCCCCACTGCTCCGGCGGTTGAGACACTGGCTGACAACAGGTCCGCATTTTTTCCCCCTTTACTTATTTGATGCCCAATTGATGTGATCCCACTGTTGTCCCTCCCCCCCCCCCACTTAATTCAGAGACGCTTCAGACTTTATTTTATTTCTTTTTTCCCGATGACATTCCCCGGCTGGGGATAAATATGAGACTTTCTGGTTTTCTTTTCTGAAGTATTTTTGATGTCTTTTGTTATAACCCTCCCCCATTTTTTGACATTTTGCTGATTTTCCATGTGACCCCCCCCCCCTTTTATGCTATCTTTGTTTCATCTGAGAGTGCAATACCTGGCCCTGCGAGGTCGATTATTTGTTGACCCCATTTCACTTTTTATTATTTTTCTTACGAAGTGCTTATATTGATGGCTTCATGTGGCCCTGCGCGGCCCTCATGTTTCCTGTTTATACGATGACTTCTTTGCAAAATAAAAAAAATTTCAATACAAAAAAAAAGTAACATCAGGAAGCATTATTTTACTGAGCGGGTGGTGGATACATGGAACAGTCTTCCAGTAGAAGTGGTAGAGGCCAAAACAGTGATTGAATTTAAGCAGGCATGGGATAGGCATAAGGCTATCCTAAACAAAAGATAAATCCAGGTAAAGTATCCATGTAATTGGGCGACTAGATGGTCCGAAAGCTTCTTATCTGCCGACATTTTTCTATGTTTCTAAAGAGCAGTGCTAAAACCAAGCCCCTTCATAAAGCTCCTCGAGGGGCTGGCAACCCCGTAAACTTGCCTAAAAAGACGAGCGAGGTCGCCTCGCATAAAAGAGCCCCTGACCGCGGGGCTACAGTCGCGGTCCAAATCTGCAGATTCAGACCAACTCCCAGACTACACGGACTCAGAAGGCATCGTGTCCGGGGAGGATGAGGGGTTCGAGATCCACGCCCCGAATGATCCAGACCTGACGGTCGATGGGGAGCAAAATCCACCACCTCTCTTGTCCAAAAAAAAATGTGGGATGTGACCCGCATGGCCAATGTTTCACGCATCTGAGGTCTTACACCCGAGATCCTCGGCCTGGACGCCCCTTCCCCATGTGGTAATGTGGATCGACGCCAACATGAGACTACCTATGGATCGGGCTACTAGAGCCAATTTTAAAGCTGAATGCCCCCACCCCATCACAGCGGGGAAAACTTGCCTCACGCCCAAGGTGGATGAGGATATGGCCGATTTCCTTGCTGTAAAAGGCTTGCCTGCTAAACGCGGCATCGAACATGCCCTACGCTTATGTGAGGAGAAGGTCCTCGATGTGGCGGCTCCGCTTATATTCCTTTTAGATTCTGTGGAGGACGCCCGTCTGATAGACTCTACGGAGGTTTCAGGGTGGCTGCAGAGGTCCCTCTGCCTATTAGGAGGCGCCAATGCCGCAAATCAATGTTAATGGGGATGGATACTCACCTTACCTCTCAGGCGGT
>RXON01002806.1:0-12151 GCA_009667805.1 Leptobrachium leishanense | reverse complement strand
TGCCTTAAGAAATGATTCTAAAATCTTAATTTAAGATATTTATGGAATAATATATTTTCTTTCTAAAGAATTTGAAGTATAATGTAATGATAAATGAATAATTGAATCTTTTATGAGATAATGAATGATTGAAGGTTTTTCATTGGAATATCTAAATCTAGATGCTGTTCTGGGCGTAGTTACTCTAAAAAACGTGCTGTTGATATAAGGCATCTTTAAATACTTGATGAATGAGTTTAATTGTCCAAACTCCAGCACTGTGCAAGAGATCGAATTTTATATGGTGATAATGTAATAACAACTGAGACAACGGAGGGCGCAATTATTCAATCTAAAATACATGCGCTGCTATATAATATAGCACCTTTTAAGTACTTGATGAATGGAAGTAATAGTTTAAACCTCAGCACTGTGTCTTAAGATCACATTTCAATCTAATGCTGCTCTGGGCGTCATTACTCTAATATATGCGCAGTTTAAATCCCAGCACAGTGAATAAATTCGACCTTTGTATGGTGATAACGTATTAACAACTGAGATCTATGTGGGCGTTATTATTCAATTTAAAACATATGCGATGTTGAAATGTAGCATGACAAAGTATTTAATGAACTAACGCAGCAGCTGAAATTTCAGCACTGTGTTAAAAACCGCACTTCAACTCAAACGCTGCTTTGATTGTTACCATCTAAATATATGCGCTGTTGATACATGGTATCTTGAAAGCACCTGCATAACGAGCACAATAGCTCTGACTTTAGCACTGTTTATAAGATTGGATTTTATATGGTGATACCAAAAATAATAATCGTGCAAATTGTGTGATTATCTTTTCGCACATAATAAAAAAAGAATATAAGGTCAAAAAAGAAAAAAATCTTTTTTCAAACGCTGCTGCGGGCGTTATTACTTGATTTCATATAAATGTGCTTTTTTGCATCGTTAAGTATCTGACTAAGGAGTGCAATGGTTTAAACTGTGGCATTATGATTGGCTTGAATTTCTAATGCCAATAATGCAATGACTATTAAAGTATTGTAAGTTGACTTGACATCATTATGCAACCATTTTTTGAATAGCTACGACGCTACGATCTTTAGCACCTGTGCACAATTGAATCAATTAAAATTAAAATTAAATCACCGTTCAACCAATGTGTAACCAAATCGGTGTGTATAGCTACGTCTAAACAGTCTTTTGAGTACTTGCAGCATTTATTTATAACCAACTCGAGTTAATTCTGACCAGAATTGAACTTATTTGGTCGCGACGTTTTCCAACTATATTTTGGGTTATCCCAATAAATAAATGATTTAAGGTTGATGGGCATAGCGGTGGACCTATGGCAACTATCGAGGACTCCTGGTTATTGAATTGAGCTTTACTAAGCTATTTGTGAAGGGTGGAAGAATTGTTTAAAATCTTATACACTGCTTTAAATTACCATACGGTTATAATATATGATCCATTTCGCGATAGCAAGTGTTCATTCGCATTTGGTTGCCACTTTGAGCAAGTGGCTCCTATTCAGTATTGAGCTACAGTGAGCTGGCTAATCATGGATGCTTTGCTTGTACAAGAAACCTATATGTAAATAATTTACATCTAAGATCCCCTTTTGGAACATCTAGTATAATACATTAAGGCTGCAGCTTTATATATAGCAATTACACTATGTATATGGTTAAGGCTGTGAATTGGGTGGTCACGCTCTCATAACGGTCTAGCATTACATGATAGCGAAGGAGGTAGCAATTTATCACCTCTCCCATAAATGGCTTTTCACCTAAAGGATCCTTGATAGTTTAACCTCTTGGGTAATAATAGATACAACCCTTTGGCTTGACAGCGATCACAGTTATCTCATGCAATATTGTGAATTTACTTCTGCTCCATTTAGACACGAATGCTTTATAATAGTAGGAGCAATCTTCTTAGTTTTTTCACATGTTCTATTTATCATACAACTGTTATAATCACTCCTTGTGGTATTCTACCTTCGAATTATTGTGGTTATATCCATTTTATTTATGTTGATGTTTGTGTTGTTAGTCTGAGTTGGTTTTATGTAACTCTCCGTAGGATTTACGTTTAATGTTTAATAAAGTTTTCATATTTTAAATGTATCTGTCCTAGCCAGTTACCTCTAGTCTAGAGGTCTTTTTCTTGTCAGTTCCTTGTTGGGTCATTCAGCCTGAGGAGAAGGAGACCTCCAAGTTCCAGAGATTGCTGCAGATTAAAGAAACCGAAGACCTCGAGTAAGGAGTTGCCGCGACATTGATCGGGTACGGAGAGCAGGCGGTGAGCTGGACAAGTCGTGGACAAGCTGCGGAAAGTCAGACAACGGATCCGGTCGCTAGTATCCCCAGTCAAAATCGAGCAGAGAGACGTCCTGGGTCAGCGGAGCCTAAAGCAATCGTCGGATGGGTGAGAGGCCTCCAATGCTGTTTGTGATTAAAGAACACGCTGCTGTTTTCTCTTTAAAGTCCACAGGGCCCCAACTTGACTAGTCGAAGACCTTCTTTAAGTAAATTCACTGGCCAGTTGAATAGTACCCGGGTACCATACACACACATACACACCTTTTACATTCCGGGACTTAACCTGTGCAGGACTCATTTTTGTTACGAATCGGAACAGGGGTTAAAGATACGTTCCGAATATATTTTTCTCTTTTCCGCTGCCCGTTTATCGTAATACGAAGAGATTGTATTCTTGGGTTCTGCTACGTGTCCCTTTTCCGAATATTCGTGCAATTGCATTTCTTTTTCTGTTCGGTTGCGAATATATTATTTTTCCGAAATACGAAGCCTCGTGTTTCGTTTCTTTCCCGCTACGCGTTTTTACCGCGATACGAAAGTACTGTAATATATCTTTGAATACCGTGTCTCAACATCTGCTTATTATTTTAGTAAACTATTTAAATTATAAAACTCACAACGGTGTTGGAGTATATTTATTCCTTAGTGCGGGGAGACTGACCCGTGGTTCAATTTTCAGCGGCTCCTCCGGGAGTGAGCGCTACATGTGGGGGCTCGTTTCCGGGATCCAGTCTCTGGAAAAACCGCATCTAAAGGGTTAAATATGGATCCAGACACTGTTGCCGAGTGGTGTGAGGAGCACAGTAGTCAGTTAGAATGTTGTATAGTCATGGATATTCCCGCAGACACTTGGGCCGAAGATCAGATTCGCCAGGCCGTGGCCGCGCTGACACCAGACCATCGGGGGTTAATTCTGGACATTGTAAAGAACACAGATACCTCTCACACGTATGTTCTTCTTGAATGGAGAAAGGGTGTTCCACCATGTTTTCAGGGCGCGAGCGTGAAGCTGACCGATGAGGTGGAAGTCCAACTAATTCAGCCAAGTGTGCCACGTGGCGAATCCGCAAGTGTTCCCGCGCCTAGTCCGTTGGCCATGATCGGGCCTGAATTTATCGTGGCTATTGGAGATCTACTGGCTAAATGTCAGAAAACAAGCCCTCCTCACACTAACTTCGGTTATCGACGGTTAAGGAATTTTACAGGAAACGTACCAACTCCGGGGGGAGAAGAAACCTTTGAAAAATGGGTGGAACAGGCGATGCAGGCTCTGGATGAGTGGGATGTCCCTGAGGCCCAGAAAAAGCAAAGGATCACCGAGAGCTTAAAGGGACCTGCGTCAGAAGCGGTGAGAAACCTGAAACTGAGTAGAAAAGATTGTACTGCTTTAGATTACTTGAACGTTCTTGAAGAAGTTTTTGGGCGAACCGAAAAGGCGGCCGAACTGGTATATCAGTACGAACACACCTATCAGAGGAGAGGTGAGAGAATGACCGAGTATATGAGGTGCCTAGATAAAATTCTACACCAAATACTCCTCAAGAAAGGGGCCGAACCGGCCGAAGTAGATAAGATCCGAATAAAACAGATCCTGAGGGGCTCTCAACCTCTAGATCCAGTAATGATGCAGCTGAGAAGCAGAGCCGGTAACCAAGAGTTGAAGTACCTGGAACTGATCCGAGTTGTACGAGAGGAAGAGGCTTTACTGGAAGAGAAATCCTTCAGGCGGGGGGAAAGGGCTTATGCACAACCTGTGAGACATAACGACGGTCTGCAGGCTGAAAGCGACTCTCTAGATACTTATGGATCTGACGAGGACGAACAAGAACACCTAGTCGTTTTTAAATCTACAGAAAGGGCTGCCAGAGAAGCGAACCTCTCTGAACGTGGTGAATTGTTTAAAACCGTCAAGAAAGTACAGGAAGCTCAAGCTGAATTGCAACAAGCGCACGCGGAACTGTGCCGAGTGTTGATGAAGGTGACCGAAATGCAGGCAGAAATGCAGAAATTCCTCACAGGTATGCAGGCGACGGGAGTTGCTGTGGCTTCTGGTCCAAGTCCGTTAACAAAATCTCAACAAGCAACTACGTCTCCACTCTCTAAGAAGAGATGTTTCGGTTGTGGAGAAATGGGCCATTTCCGCGCACAGTGCAAAGGCCGAAAGCCTGAGAAGGATAGAGTCGAGGGACTGTTGAAAGCTTTAGAAGGACTGTTATCTACCCCACCGGCGGGAAACGCCAGAGGGCACCAGTGAAGGAGCAACCTAAGTGCCCGAAGGTTGAACCCCACTCCAAAAACCAAGCCAAGGCTAAGAGGGCAAGAGGGCCCAAAGCCGAGCCAACTGCTGAGCCTGTCAGAACTGAAAGAGTCACTCCCTTAGCATCCGGGTCTACGTCATGGGGAAGCAATGCACACCCAAAACCTACACGGGCCAAGAAAAAGGCCAGGGTACAGCAAACTGGGTCTAAGTGTCCGGATACCGCCACCAAGTTTCCTGACCAACTGATAGGTCCTTCTCCTATTGTGCCAATCCAAGTGGAGGGAGTCTACACTAAAGCTCTGTTAGATTCAGGGGCTCAAGTGACATTGATCTACAAAGACTTCTATGAGAAACACTTAAAGCACATTCCTCTGCAAGAATTGAAGGATTTGGAAATATGGGGTATCGGCACTGAGAAACTCCCTTATGACGGGTACCTGCAAGTGAAGTTGGAGATCGGATCTGAAGTCATCGGGCAGTCTGGGGGTTGTGATGCATTGGCCATTGTGTGTCCTCGACCCCCAGGTGCGAATAGAAGCTCCCCTGATAGTGGGGACGAATACTGACCTAGTGCGACATCTCCTGACACCTATGGTATTGGAAGAAGGTTCAACTCAAGGAGTACACCCAATGTTACGTCCGGTCTATCAGAGGATGGTCGAAGAACGAAAGGCACCTGCCGAGGTGGGGCGCCTGTGGAGACTGGGGGAACAGAGAAGGTTCTGCAAGCAGGAGAAGTAGCGAGCTTCCAGGCTTCAGTCAAGTTGAACGGATCGCAACCAGGTCCCTATGTGGTGCTGGGAACCGATTTGAATCATGGGAGTGAAACCGGAGTCGAAGTAATTCCTGAAATAATCTCCACCAAAGCTCTGAAGAGAACACGAGGAAGAGTCTCGGTCAGTGTGTGCAATGTGACAGATTCTCCAGTAGTCCTTAAAGCACGAATGCCTATCGGGCAAGTAGAGTCTGCTACACCCCTCTCTACCGATTTAGGAGGGGGAGTGGATAAAGAGATTCCAGATGAAAGATTCTACCCCAAGGACGCTCCCATTTCACCTGAGTGGAAGAAACGTCTTCAATCTCAAGTCCTAGTGGAAGGAATTGTTCTCGAAAGATGAGTTCGATGTGGGCCTAGCTAAGAGTACTGAGCACCGCATTCGGTTACAAGAAGACAAGCCGTTTCGTGAAAGATCAAGGCGAGTTCCGCTAGGAGACTTGGATGATCTGCGAGAGCAACTGAATGAATTGCAAAGAACCAAGGTGATTCAAGAATCCAGGAGTCCATACGCATCTCCCATAGTGTTGGTCCGGAAGAAAAATGGTTCTGTCCGCCTATGCATAGACTACCGCACATTGAACCGGAGAACCATCCCCGATCAATATGCCACTCCTCGGATAGAAGACGCCCTACAGTGTTTGTCTGGAGCAAAGTGGTTTAGTGTACTAGACCTGCGAAGCGGATATCACCAGATACCCATGCATCCTGAAGACAAGGAGAAAACTGCGTTTATCTGTCCACTGGGGTTCTTTGAATTCAACAGAATGCCTCAAAGTCTTACGGGGGCTCCAGCCACGTTCCAACGGTTGATGGAGAAGACAGTCGGGGATATGAATCTAATCGAAGTATTAGTGTACCTGGATGACATAATTGTGTTTGGGAAGACTCTGGAAGAACATGAGCAACGTTTGGAGAAGGTCTTGAAGAGGCTCCATGAAGAGGGGCTGAAACTGTCTCTGGAGAAATGCCAATTCTGTCTACCCTCTGTTACGTATCTAGGACATGTGGTCTCAGCAGAAGGTGTTTCGACAGACCCTCGGAAGTTGGAGGCCGTAGCTTCTTGGCCTAGACCCCGAAACGTCACTGAACTTAGATCTTTCCTGGGATTCTGTTCATACTATCGAAGATTTGTGGGAGGATTCGCGAAAATGGCTCAACCACTGAACAAACTCCTGCAGAAGGAAACCACAGAAGAAGGCTGCAAGGCCTCTGACAAAAACCCGTCAGCTCCGGGGCCAAGGAAAGCTTGAGAGTCTATACAAGGTGAATGGACCAGTCAATGTGAAGGAGCTTTCGTAAAGTTGAAAGAGAGTCTAACCCGAGCTCCTGTTTTGGCCTATGCGGACCCTCACAAGCCGTATGAACTACATGTGGATGCCAGCCGAGAAGGTCTGGGAGGAGTCCTGTATCAGGAGTATGGTGGATTGCTGAGGCCTGTAGCGTACGTGAGCCGGAGCCTTACGCCTTCAGAGAAGAACTATCCTACTCACAAGCTGGAGTTCTTAGCCTTAAAGTGGGCAGTGGTAGACAAATTAAAAGACTATCTGTATGGAGCCGAGTTCGTGATCAAGACGGATAACAATCCTCTTACCTACATCCTTACTACCGCAAAACTGGACGCAACGGGACATCAGTGGTTGGCCGCTCTGTCAGGGTTTCGGTTCAGCCTGAAGTATCGCCCTGGGGTTAATAATCGAGATGCTGATGCGTTGTCGAGAAGACCCTACACTACAGAATGGACTCAGTTGACTCCAGACGGGGTGCAAGCTTTGTGTCAAGGAACAGAGCGCCGGGTCAAAGGAGGGATTGAAGCGGAGGCCATAGGAGTCATGGCTGCGGCTGTTCCTGAGTTCTACTGTAACCCTACGCAATTAAGGGATGAAAGTTTACCTACCTTTTCAAGACAGGACCTGAAAGCGGATCAGGCCAGAGACCCTTTAATCGCCTTGACCATCAAGGCCCTGACTGCAAATCAGCGAGAGATTTTGTTAACCAACTCCCCGAGTGGAGCCAGATTGTTCTACAAAGAGTGGGAGCGGTTAAAGATGTTGGATGGGGTGGTCTACCGAAGGGGCCCCTCAACTAACGCTGAAGAGATTCAACAGTTATTCCTCCCCACTAAACATAGGGAGAGTGTGCTGCGATCACTACATGATGAGCATGGACATTTGGGTGCTGAGAGAACTTTTAAGCTGGTGCGAGATAGGTTCTATTGGCCTTGCATGAGGGCTGAAGTGGAAAGTTATTGTCACTCCTGTCTGAGGTGTATTCAGAGAAAGACTCTACCGACCCGAACTGCTCCAATGAGCCATCTGCAGAGCCAGGGCCCCATGGATTTGGTGTGCATTGACTTCTTGTGCTTAGAGCCGGATGCTAGTGGGCAAGGGAACATTCTAATAGTGACTGATCATTTCACTCGTTACGCCCAAGCTTTCTCCACAAAAGATCAACGCGCTCCGACAGTAGCCAAGGTGTTGATGGAAAAGTTCTTTGTTCACTACGGACTGCCAAGGAGGATACACTCTGATCAGGGTAGAGACTTTGAAAGCAGACTGGTGGGGCAGTTGTTAGAGCTGTTGGGAATCCAAAAGACCCGAACTACACCATATCACCCTCAAGGTGATGCTCAGCCTGAAAGGTTTAATCGCACACTGCTAAACATGCTGGGGACTTTGTCGAATGTGGAGAAGCAGAGTTGGAGTCGTCACATAGCTACTCTGGTGCATGCATATAACAGTACGGAGAGCGATGCAACTGGATACTCACCGTACCGTCTTATGTTCGGAAGGGAGGCTCGACTGCCGGTTGATTTGGCATTTGGGTTATCCCTAGACCAGACATCAGTAGCTTCCCATAGAAACTACGTGGATAGACTTCGAAAGAATCTGGCTTCTGCGTTTGAACAGGCCCGTTTGACCTCAGGAAACAGGGAGCAAAGAAACAAAAGGAACTATGACCTGAAAGTTCGAATACAAGATCTACAAACCGGTGATAGGGTTCTATTGAAGAACTTGGGTGCTGCTGCGAGACACAAGTTGGCGGATAGGTGGAGTTCCCAGGTTTACATTGTCTGCAAACAACTGCCAGGTCTACCAGTGTATCAGATTCGCCCAGATGGAAAGGCTGGGCCTCTCAAGAATTGGCACAGAAATCATTTGTTACCTTTGAGAGAGGCTGTGAGGATGCCAGTTGGGGATGAACTGCCTCCGCCAAATCCGCCTACTCCACGTTTGCCTCCTGTTACTCGGTCTCAACAGACCCGGGTTGTCGAAGAGAGCGAAAGAGACAGTGAAGAAGAGAGTTATTGTCTAGACTGGATGCGCTCACCGGAGCCTGAGGAGGTTGTCGTTGTCCCTGAACGGTGGGAGAGTAACTTGAGGCCTGAAGCTCCTGAGTTTCTGCTGGAAGTCCCTGAGACTGTTGAAATCCCTGAACCTTTTGAATTTCAGTTGGAAGTCCCTGAGGCTGTTGGAATCCCGGTAGCTCCGGAAGCAGAAGCTTATTCAGGTGATTATAGTTCTATGCCTTCACTGGAGGGATCATACTCTGAGGAAACGTCTACTCCAGTGATAGAGAGAAGGATTGAGCCAGCACCTATAGTACTTCCACCTGAAGAGGAACTGATTGAGCCAGAACCAAAACGCTCTGTTCGACCGCCCCAACGACTCACCTACGACTCACCAGGACATAGCACTGAAGAGGCCATCACCACAGTGCAGAGGTTGCCCGAAGTGTCTGCTATGCTAGCTGAGGTAGCCCAAAATATGAGTCAACTTGAGGAAGTGTTCCTAACCCATTACATGAATGCTGCTGAACCTGTACATGTTATGTAAACTGTATTCAATATTGTGGAAATGTAATGTAACTGTTGTACCTCCTTGGAGAGACCCAAGAGTTCTAGGAGGGGGAGAGTGTAGCACTGTGTTAAAATCTTGCTGTGGCAGTACCTATTTTTGGCCACAAGATGGAGACAATCGCGATTAGAGACACTGGACATTGGGACTACATTTCCCGGCATGCTTTGCAAGGAGACAGGAAGTGGGTGGGGACTGGACGCTTACATCCTCCACCTCGTGGAGAACGCGCCAGAGCGCGCCAGGGAACGGGAGAAAGGAGATGCAGTGAAGACATCGCGAGAGGGCCTAGGCCAGAGCCCGAGGGAGACCTTGTCAGTTCCTTGTTGGGTCATTCAGTCTGAGGAGAAGGAGACCTCCAAGTTCCAGAGATTGCTGCAGATTAAAGAAACCGAAGACCTCGAGTAAGGAGTTGCCGCGACGTTGATCGGGTACGGAGAGCAGGCGGTGAGCTGGACAAGTCGTGGACAAGCTGCGGAAAGTCAGACAACGGATCCGGTCGCTAGTATCCCCAGTCAAAATCGAGCGGAGAGACGTCCTGGGTCAGTGGAGCCTAAAGCAATCGTCGGATGGGTGAGAGGCCTCCAAGGCTGTTTGTGATTAAAGAACACGCTGCTGTTTTCTCTTTAAAGTCCACAGGGCCCCAACTTGACTAGTCGAAGACCTTCTTTAAGTAAATTCACTGGCCAGTTGAATAGTACCCGGGTACCATACACACACATACACACCTTTTACATTCCGGGACTTAACCTGTGCAGGACTCATTTTTGTTACGAATCGGAACAGGGGTTAAAGATACGTTCCGAATATATTTTTCTCTTTTCCGCTGCGCGTTTATCGTAATACGAAGAGATTGTATTCTTGGGTTCTGCTACGTGTCCCTTTTCCGAATATTCGTGCAATTGCATTTCTTTTTCTGTTCGGTTGCGAATATATTATTTTTCCGAAATACGAAACCTCGTGTTTCGTTTCTTTCCCGCTACGCGTTTTTACCGCGATACGAAAGTACTGTAATATATCTGTGAATACCGTGTCTCAACATCTGCTTATTATTTTAGTAAACTATTTAAATTATAAAACTCACAACGGTGTTGGAGTATATTTATTCCTTAGTGCGGGGAGACTGACCCGTGGTTCAATTTTCAGCGGCTCCTCCGGGAGTGAGCACTACACCCGTATACTCATATATAGAGCTCAGGATCCTCTAATTCCCCGTATGCTCATATATAGAGCTCAGGATCCGCTAATTCCCCGTATACTCATATATAGAGCTCAGGATCCTCTAATTCCCCGTGTACTCATATATACAGTTGTGTTCAAAATTATTCAACCCCCACTGAAATTGAGTGTTTTGGCCAGTTTGACATTGATTTTGATCATTCAGTCATCTTGCTTACAATTAAATCAAAGAGGCACGTGTAGGTCATACAAATATAACATCTATACTATAAAAAAGTAAGGGCTGGCGTGTCCGTCGCCAAACCCCTACTGCGCATGCGCGCGCAACCAGTGGCGGTTGGCTGCGCGCGCATCCAACGGCCGCGGCACAGCCGGCGTGCGCGAGGGACAAAACAAATCCGATCCATTGGAGAGGCGCACAGCGCTTCTCCAATGGGCCGGATTTGTTTATCTCCTCAGTGCCCGGCCTCGATCTCCTCAGTGCCCGGCCTCGATCTCCTCAGTGCCCGGCCTCCATCTCCTCAAGCCCGGCCTCCATCTCCTCAGTGCCTGGCCTCCATCTCCTCAGTGCCCGGTCTGCCAGCCATGTTACCAGTGTGCCATGCACAATACCAGTCTGCCATGCACAATACCAGTCTGCCATGCACAGTGCCAGTCTGCCATGCACAATATCAGTCTGCCATTCACATTGCCATGCACAGTACCAGTCTGCCATGCACATTACCAGTCTGCCATGCACAATACCAGTCTGCCATGCACAATACCAGTCTCCCGTGCACAAAACCAGTCTGCCAGCCATATTACCAGTTCGCCAGCCATACTACCAGTCTGCCTGCCATATACAATACCAGTCTGCCAGCCATATTACCAGTTCGCCAGCCATATTACCAGTCTGCCATGCACAATACCAGTCTCCCGTGCACAAAACCAGTCTGCCAGCCATATTACCAGTTCGCCAGCCATATTACCAGTCTGCCTGCCATATACAATACCAGTCTGCCAGCCATATTACCAGTCTGCCATGCATAATACCATTCTGCCATGCACAATACCATTCTGCCATGCACAATACCAGTCTCCCGTGCACAAAACCAGTCTGCCAGCCATATTACCAGTTCTCCAGCCATATTACCAGTCTGCCATGCACAATACCAGTCTGCCATGCACATTACCAGTCTGCCAGCCATATTACCAGTCTGCCATGCACAATACCAGTCTGCCAGCCATATTACCAGTCTGCCATGCATAATACCAGTGTCTCATAATACCAGTGTGCCTAAATACCAGCCTGCCATGCCATGCATACCACGTGCCATTAAATATCCGCATAATGTATATGCTACAAGAATAATGCCCGCCCAAGCCCAACACAATCTAAGGGGCCCCATGAGTTTACAATCTAAGGGGTCCCACGAGTTTACAATCTGAGGGTCCGGTTCCCGTGAGCTTACAATCTAAGAGGGAAGAGGAACCTGCTCTAATATATAAATGCCTTTGTAATGCGCTGTCAGCTGCGCGCTCCCATCACAGCTGCTCAGTTGGCCCTCCTGTTGCGGATGGGATGGCGATGGACGCGTTACAAACGCATTTATATAGAGAGATACTCTTGGATAGGACATTGAAAAAAAAACTATGTGGACGTGAATTCTGAGCTGGCGACAACAATAGACTGCCCTCTGGGCAGGCTTTCCACCTAGTAACATTTATAATGAAATAACCACAAATGTCTTTTCTGTGCTCACATCATTATCAGTTTTAT